>VZTJ01004788.1:284820-298603 GCA_013397795.1 Orthonyx spaldingii | reverse complement strand
AAAAAAAAAAAAAAAATTTGGCAGGCTGTGTCTGCCCAAAGTCTGAATGAATAGAAACTCCAAAGGAAGCACCTGCTGCTAAAGGAAATCCAGGACAAGTTTTATTATCCTTTTTCACAGGTCTATTCAGGACTACATTAGGGGTTTCCTCTTTCCTTTTCTGGTACTTGACACTCATTCACAACAAAAAAACATATTGTGCTCATGAATTATATTCCAGAGAATATGGCTGGAGCTTATAAAGGCCCTGGCCAAAGAACTTTATTTTTAACCTTGCTCCCTTGCGGATTAATTTCTCAAATGAAAGCTTTGCAATTGTTTGGGGTTATTTTTCTCTCTTTTTCTTGGACGGGGCACAAGGGCAAATCCTGCCTGCTCTGTGTTAACAAAAAAGGCCTCTCAAGGAACGAGGAGCAAAGGAGGTGAGTGAGGCTCTCCATAGAGCTCAGCTATGGAAAAAATAATAATTTAATTCCTCCTAAACTGGTGTTACCCACCTACAACTGGTGCAGTGGCCACTTTGGTGCATAGAGAAGCTGATGGAAGTTTTCCATTTCTAATGGAAAGGGAGAGGGAAAGTCCCTTTGGCTGCTGAAAGAGCAACTTTTGGGGTTGACGCTGAGATCATTTGAGGCAGGGATGAGGGACCAGGAGGCCCTGGGGAGTTTGCTGGTCAAACACAGCTGTTCAGCCCAACATCTCCCAGGTACAGAGCACATAAAAGCTGAAGAGTTTGCAAACAACCTGAGTGCAACACATGAGCCACTCGTGCACCCAAATGTTTGCTTTAGGGTCATTCTGCACCTGTGAAATAAGGATATGACCCAATCCTGAGTGGCCTGGGAAGGTTTTGCACCCTCCTGCTCCAGGGTGGGTGCCTGGGAGGCAGCACCAGGTGCTCTCTAACAAATACACTGTGCCCTGTGAGAGCAAGGACCGTCCTGTGCATGCACACAGGATTCTCCTTCTGATCTGCCCTGAAAAGTCTTATTTTTGGCTTTTTCCAACCCCTCAGGAGGTCACAAGAGTGTGAGTTGTCACTGCAGCCACCTCCCCCTGCCCCTGTAGGTGCTGGTTCTCCTCACAGGTTCTATTTTGATTTGCAGCCCCTTTTAAGAGCACAAATGGCCTGCTCTGCTTCTGAGCAGCACCCAGCACAAGCATTTCTTCTTCATCCTGAGGCTCCTCACTGCTACTGCAGCGGAAATAGTGAATTATGGCAATTAACAGTGGCATAAATCAGAGGCTGTGACCAAATGAGGTCACCGAGGACTCAAGGGCTGCATCACACCAGTAAATTACCCCAGACAGGAATTCCTTCGTCCACACCGCTGGATTGTTTGAGCGTTTCTTGACAGGGGTTTGGCCCAGCCCAGCGACAGTGAGCCCAGAAATGGCTCAGGCATCAGCACGGACCGGTGACCAGCTGGGAATCTTCTGTGGGACCCCAGTCCCATGGGTTAGAGGACAACTTCCACAGGGGCACGGCCAGGAGAGAGTCCTGGCACTGGTTGGTAGAGATACAGCCCGTTTTTAATGAGCACGAGCTCATTTTAATGAGTGTGTTTGCATGGCAGTGACATTTCCTCACAAGGAAAACGTGCTGTGGTTCCCAGATCCCCAGTGCAGCTCTCACTGCCCTCCGTGCTCTTCACATTTCTTCCCCTGCAAGGTTTTAGCTAAGGGTGTTTTGAAGTGCTGCCCCAGGGTCAAGATGTTGGTCCTTGTGATTTCCAAGTGGTGCCAGACACGGTGTCACCGTGCCCTGAGGTAGCACAGCTCCGTCCCTGGCACTCTGGGCCACACACAGAGACTTTGCTGCACAGCAGGGCCTTCTCTGATCAGATGGGATTGATTTTTCCCTTTCTCTCTTCAGCTTTTAGGATGGTTTTTCTGAGTTCTTGCTTGATCTTAGTAGGTGACACAAACACTTCCAGACGCCACCTAATGTTTTGGAGTATAGGTTGAATATACAGCTATTTTCTAGGCTAGACTAGACTAGAATATCCTGAGTTGCAAGAGACCCACCAGGATCATCAAATCCAACTCCTGGCCCTGCACAGACACCCCAACAATCCCACCCTGTGCATCCCTGGGAGCGTTGTCCAAATGCTCCTAGAGCTCTGGCAGCTTTGGGACCATGATCGTTCCCTGGGGAGCCATTCCAGTGCCCAACCAGCCCTAGGAGAAGAAACTTCCCTGATATCCAACCTAAACCTCCCCAGGATAGGTGGTTTGACCATCACCTATCCTTTTGTTCGTGGATGGGATGGTGCAGAAAGGAATCAGGGCTGTGTGATCAGGGGAAAAACCGGTACCTATTCACTGAGTGAGACCTGAGCCAGCAGTCAGGAATGTCAGAGTGGGGGAAGGATAACCCAGGAAACTCCTGGCTACAAAGAATTATGCCCTCACATCAGGGACCAACTGTCCAGGCTGTGGCCTTGTGGTGAAGTGACAAAGGTGCTTCAGCATCCTCATGGAAACAACAACCTGCTGAACAAGTGCCTCCTCCAGCTGTGCTTTCAGAGGGAACAATGATCTTTGCTTCCCTTGGGAGTCAGGCACAGGCACCAGAGCCTGAGGGAGGTGTAGGCTGTGCATCCCCATCTCCTAGGAGTTCCTCAGATGTCTGGGAGCACCAGGACAAGCTCTTGGCTCTGTGGGGCTGACGGCCTTGTGTGACAGTACAGATTCTTTCCCACGGGAATTTTTCCCGTCTTCTACTAAAGTTTACTAAATATAAGATAAGTTCCGTGTTACTGAGAGTGGCTTTTGGAAACAGGCGGTCAGACGCCTGGACCCAATCAGTCCCGGGGGGTGGATGATTGTTAGCTAATATGAATAGCCCTCTGTCATGTATATAAATCTGTTATTAATTAAATAAAAGCATTCAGCATTCTCTCAAAATTTGTGTGTCCCTTTGCTCCGCTATCGGTTCAACAGCGACATCCTTGTCCCCAAGTCACCAGCAAGACCAGCCTGAGACAGGTTGTTCTACCAAAGCACGGCAGAAAGAACTCAAATACCTTTAAAAGCAATAAATTCTGTATTAAATCAAAAATGCTACCTCTGGCCAGGTACTGCATGTGGGACACAATCTTCCCTTGCCCAGTTTGCGTGGGATGATGTCCACCCTCCTTCCCACCCCCTGCTGGAGCCGTGCTGCCTGGATGGGAATGCTGCTTTCAAAGGAAGCTTCAAAGGAAGGTTCTTTGTGAGCGAGCAGCGGAATCAAGGGCCAAAGGGACCAGTTTGTTCCTCCAAGGAGTGCTTCAAAATTTTCCATGTTACAGATCATATCCTCCCCTCCACAAAGACTCCTGCCAGCCAGGGAGAGCTTGTCCTTTCTTTGAGAGCAAAACAAATGAGGATTAAGCTGTGCTTCTCCTGTCTCTGCTGCATGGGGGGTACCCAAAGGCTGTTAGGATGCAGCAGCTGAGTCTTTATTATTTTCCTATAGGATGTAGAAAGGGAAGTGCAGTCTGTGGAGGGGGAGTTGGGAGATGCTCCACAAAACCTCACTGGTGTTTGTGGAGGGGCTGGAAAATGGCTGAAGCCCTTTTAAAATAAATATAGTAAACATAGAATCACAGAATGGTTTGGGTTGGAAGGGACCTTAAAACTCATTCAGTTCCCACCCCCTGCCATGGGCAGGATCATCTTCCAATATCCCAGGCTGCTCCAAGCCCTGTCCAGCCTGGCCTTGGACATTTCCAGGGATCCAGGGGCAGCCACAGCTTCTTTGGACAACCTAGGAGCTGAGTAGCAGTGAAGGAGATCCTCCTCTTTTATTTTGCAGTCACTTTCAGATGAAGGAGAAGTTCATCCAACACTTATTTAGTGGGAAATTAATATTATCTGATTATTATGTTTCTCCTGCAGCCTTAGAGAGAAATTCAGAGCATCACTGTGGTGGACATTACATGAAACCAGGCAGGAAAAAAGGCCTCCAGCATCCATTACCAAGGTCATTGAAGGGGGAAGAGGTTCCCACTATTTTTTGTTTTACTTCTGGGATTTAATTCAGATCGAGGAGGTGACTCTGGGGACAAGGCAGAGCAGTCCAGCAGCTGTGGCATTGAAATGCAGGGATCATTAATGGCAGGAGGAAGGGAAACCCTGTAAACAGTTTTCAGATCTCAACCGAGCGTTGCCTCTGAACTACAAAGACCTGCGAGAAAGTGGTGTCAAACACCCAGCTCCCACTTTGACCCCTGCCTGAGGGGAAATGAATCAATGTTGGGAAAATAAGGAAAGCAGGATGAGATTATCTACTGTATAAAAGAAGCTGGAAGAGATGGCTTGGGATATTTGTGTATTGAGGCTCTTTCCACGTCCTATTCCTTTCTGGGAGGGTGCTATTGTACCTATTGTGGCAGATTGTTATCAGCCCTGTTTATCACGTTGGGTGCGGGGAATGTCAGATTGCTGAATGTCAGGTTGTTGACTGTTTTCATAACAGGAAGCTGCCTGCTGTCTTGCTGTGTTAAGGAACTCCCCTATGCACAATATTTTCCAAAAAAAAAAAAAAAAGAAAAAAAAAAAATCTAAACACTCTGCTGTGGTTGGGCAACCGCATGGATTCGAGTTTCCATTGTTCCTTGTAAGGCAAAATCCCGTGTAGATAAATCCACTCGATACACATTCGCCTGTTTTTTCTTTTGTGTACAGATACAGGAAATACGGCCGTTGTTTTGTCAAGATGAAATATTTCCCAACGCCAGAAGTAAATCTCCACACTTTCATCAGTGCCTGGGAGCCTGGAGCGCTGCCACGTCTGGGTGCAGGTGGGACGTGGGAGAGAGAGGGACGGGAGCAGATTCATCACCGCATTCCGTCACCGTCACGGAGCATCGCAGGGCACGGCTTGGAAGTGCCTTCATCTCTGGGAGATGAAGGAGGCATCTGGCTCCTCCTGGGAGTGGGGGGCTCATTCAGGTTCCTTGCTAGAAAATTCTGCCTGCCTCCTCTCACTCAGGAAAAAATAAGTGGTCCCAAACTCTCCCGGCTTCCCTGAAAATCAAACCCACGAGGGTGGGGCCTGGGAGCTCTAAGTCACCCGTGTGAGCTGGCTGGGGGTGTAAAACAGAGGACACCCCTTGCAGGAGGGACACATCTCAGCTGGGCAGGGTGGGCGCAAGGGATTGAAATTTTGGTGAGAAGAAGTCTTAAGCATGTTAGAGTCCTGAAAAGAATCCTGGCGGGAAGAGATCCTAAGCAGCTGAGAATCCTGAATAAAATCCTGCTCTTTATAGGTACCTTGACTGGCTGTCAGAGCAAGTCACTAATAAAGCACCTACGTGGGTGCTCCCTGAGTGACAGTGGCTCTGAAAGGCCCAAAGAGTGGCCAAATGTCACGTGTGCAGTGAAGGACGCCTGATCACAGCCTGGCTCATCCTAAGATCCATTACACCTTGCTGCAGTTAACAGGTGCTGGTCTGAAGCACCCCTAGGATGAGGAATTTGAACCTGAGCCTTTCCTTTTATCAACAGGCAGGTGAGGATGAGGTTTTTCTGTCGCACTAAAATGGTTCAAAGTGGACACCTAAACTTTGGACATGGGCTCTTCATTCTCCAAGGGTTTTTCTCAGACACCAAAGAGTTGAAACAGGGTCAGTGTGCCTTCAAAAATGCTGCTGTTTGTGACTCCAGGTCTCCAAAAATCAGTCCACAAGGTGCATGTGTTCCCATGAAAACCCACAAGGCAGTTTCTCACACACTTGTGCTCTCTCAGGTTGCTCCCTGGGCTGCAGGGTCATGGGACAGGTGGAAAGAAAGAGATTGAATAAGAAACGGATTTCTTAAAAGTTCCAATTAAAGAATCATGGTACCAATAGAAAATGCAGGGTGTTTTCTGTGTTTGCACAGGTCCTTCGTGGTCACCAAATTCATCTTTCAGTCTGGATAAAAACCCTGTGGCACAGCCGTAATTATTAACTCAGGCAATCCTAAGACTTTGCACAATGCAAAGTAAACCTTTTAAAGAGCATTTTTCCCCACTCCAGTGATCAGGTAACCTCAAGAGGCTGCCAGAACAGGGTGGAGGTGTCAGAAAAGGTGGGCAAGTCAATGTAAGTGGAGAGTTTTTGGAAGAAGATTCCAGCTGAAAGGTCAGGTTTGTGTCCTCAACTTTAGCTGTGCCATCCAGGGATGGGGAAACGCATGATCCTGGGAGACAAAGATGAGCGAGAGTTTTTAAAATTTCAGAAACTCTGTGAGACTTTGGGGTGATGGTTGTGGGAACCTCAGTCATAGAATCACAGGATGGTTTGGGGTGGAAAGAACCTTAAGACTGATCCCATTCCACTCTCTGCCATGGGCAAGGACACCTTCCACTGTCCCAGGTTGCTCCAAGCCATGTCCAACCTGGCCTTGGACACTTCCAGGGACGGGGCAGCCACAGCTTCTCTGGACAAAGAGAAATCTTGGATGAGCTGCTGAGGAATTCAGAGCCCATGGCTGCATTCATACTGCTGGGATGCAGCACTGGAAGTCAACTGACTGTGCTGTTAAACTGGAGGAGAAACAGAATGGAGCAGGGAAAAAATATCATTAAAATAAGGAAGTTTAAGAAGAATATGGGAAAAGTTACAACAATCAGAATTCAGGCAAAACTGATTTTGTTTTGAGGATAGGGCATGGCCTAAAGGCCCCTTCCATTCCATATTTTTATTTTATGCTCATGTGAAAACAGAGCCGTCCATGGCAGGGGATTGGGATGAGATGATTTTTAAGGTCTCTTTCAACCAAAACCATTCTGTCATTCTGTTATTCTGTGATTCCATGATTCTATGGTTCTATGATTCTCTGATTCTATGGTTCTGTGATTCCATGATTCTATGATTCAGTGATTTCATAATTCCATTATTCCATGGTTCCCTGATACTGTGATTCTATGGTTCTGCTATTCTATGATTCCATGATTCTATGATATCATGGTTCTATGTTTCCATGATTTCATTATATCATGGTTCTATGATTCTATAATTCCATGATTCTGTGGTTCTATGGCTCTGCTATTCTAAGATTCCATAATTCTGTGGCTCCATGATTCTATGATATCACGGTTCTATAATTCTATAATATCACTGCTCTATGATTCTAGGATTCCATAGTTGAACCATAGATTCTATGGTTCTGTGATTCTATGCTATCATGGTTCTTTGATTCTGTGATGTCATGGCTCTATCATTCCATGATTCCATGGTTCTTTCTATGATTCTACGGTTCTATGACTCCATGATCCCATGGTTCTGTGATTCTATGATCCCATGTTTCTATGGCTCTGTGATTCTGTGACTCCATGGTTCTATGATTCCATGATTCAATGGTTCTATGATTCCATTATTCCAAGTTATCATGGTTCTATGATTCCATGGTTCCATGGTTCTACGATTCCATGGTTCCATGGTTCTACGATTCCATGATTCCATGATTCCATGGTGCCATCTTTCCATGATTCTACAGTTCTATGACTCCATGTTCTATGACTTCCCTGTTTCTATGGCTCTATGATTCCATGATTCCATGACATCATGGTTCTATGATTCCATGATATCATGGTTCTATAATTCTATAATATCACTGCTCTATGATTCCATGATTTCATGGTTCTTTCTATGGTTCTACAGTTCTATGACTCCATGACCCCATGGTTCTGTGATTCTATGATCTCATGTTTCTATGGCTCTATGATTCTATGATTCCATGGTTCTGTGATTCCATGATTCCACGGTATCATGGGTCTTTGATTCTGTAATATCATGGCTCCATGATTCCATGATTCCATGGTTCCATCTTTCTATGATTCTACAGTTCTATGACTCTATGTTCTATGACTTCCCTGTTTCTATGGCTCTATGATTCCATGATTCCATGACATCATGGTTCTATGATTCCATGATATCATGGTTCTATAATTCTATAATATCACTGCTCTATGATTCCATGATTTCATGGTTCTTTCTATGGTTCTACAGTTCTATGACTCCATGACCCCATGGTTCTGTGATTCTATGATCTCATGTTTCTATGGCTCTATGATTCTATGATTCCATGGTTCTGTGATGCTGTGGTTCTGTGATTCCATGATTCCATGATATCAGGGTTCTATCATTCTATAATATCACTGCTCTATGATTCCATGGTTCTGTGATTCCATGATTCCACGGTATCATGGGTCTTTGATTCTGTAATATCATGGCTCCATGATTCCATGATTCCATGGTTCCATCTTTCTATGATTCTACAGTTCTATGACTCTATGTTCTATGACTTCCCTGTTTCTATGGCTCTATGATTCCATAATTCCATGACATCCTGGTTCTATGATTCCATGATATCATGGTTCTATAATTCTATAATATCACTGCTCTATAATTCCATTACATCCTGGTTCTATAATTCCATGATATCATGGTTCTATAATTCTATAATACCACTGCTCTATGCTTCCATGATATCATGGCTCTATGATTCCATGATTCCGTGATTCCATGGTTCTTTCTATGATTCTACGGTTCTATGACTCCACGACCCCACGGTTCTGTGATTCTATGATCCCATGTTTCTATGACTCTGTGATTCCGTGACTCCATGACATCGGGTCTGGCCTGGAATTGCATCCTGGAAGAAAACCAGGATAAACTCACATTTATCAGCAGCAGAGGGCGTCCAACGCACGCGTGTCCCTAAATCCCAGCCCGGAGCTCCAACAGCAAATCCGACTGCGGCCAAAACTCTTCCTCGGAGCGCGGCCGATGCTTCCCCGCCAATTGTGCCGCTGCCCCAGGTTTCCTTCCCCGCTCCGTGCTCGGTGCCATACGGGAGCTGCAGAGCCGATTGTTCGCCCCGTGGCCCCCGCAGACAGGATACGAGCCCAGTGCCAGGTGTGGAATTATTTTCCTGCGTGGTGCTGTAGCATGGGAATTGTTGATAACGCTAACAATGCGGCAGAGGAAAAGTGGGAGAGGAGCAGGACAATTAAGCGGCCTCTGAAAGCCCTGGGGACATGGAAAAAACCCTCCCCCTATTCATGTGTCTCCAAATCCAAGTTCTGAAGGATGGAAACACGGATGTTGTTACTGGGTGAATCCCTCTTGCAGCCTGAAGCTCTTGAGTGAGTCTCGTCCTGCGGTAACACTCCCCCCACTGCCTTAGTGGAGATAACTTTGATTCATCCCAGAAACCTGTCAGGATGGATCAATTTCCCAGGGAATAGCTCCCTCTCCCTTCCATGTTTTGCTGGTGCTGGGGGCTGAGTCAGGCTTGGGGGCCCAGCCTGCTCTCCATGAAAAACAGGTGGGGGACAGTGACTGCAACAAAGTGATGGGAACTGTGGTGAAGGAGGAGTTTTGTGGAAAAACAGCGTCAGGCCCTGGATCCAGACTCTCTTTGGGATATTGGGAAAGTCACTAGTCCTTATTCACTCTTGAAAGACTGTAGAAATAATCAGATTTTTAGGGTAGAAACCACATAAAGTGACACAGCACCACAAAGCAGCACAGAATGTGTCCTCAGCCTGCATGGCAGCATCCTGTGGGTGTTTCAAGAGAGGATGAAGGGCTGATTTGCAGAATCAGGGGCTGATGCCCTTTCTCCTGAACTCCTGAGCTCTCCAGGACTCAGGGCGAGACTTTAGCAGAGTTCCCATGTCCACAGAGCTCTTGCCAAGCCGGTGCCACCAACCCTTGTCACAACACCGAGCTCTTGCGGCAGCCAAGAGGCCACCCTGTCCCAGCCAGCTGAGACCCCTCGAGCTCGCTGCCACGGTGACACTTCCCTGTTGTCCAGCTCACAAATCCCAGCACTTCTGATTAGGAACTGTTATGTCAGCATTTGGCGGGGTCCCAGCAAAAGTGACACCAATTATTCGTGTCAGCTCCCCTCTGAAAGCAGGAGATGTATGAAATCTCACCCCGGGACAATCCATCACGGCTTGCAGTGGGATTTGGGACCTGTCATCCTGAGGGGGTATTGACTGAGCGGGGCTTCTTCCAGGCCACAGAGGTTATGGGGGGCTTTATATCATCCCCAGCAAGACTGAAACTGAAAAATGAGGCTCAGAGTCTCTCAGCTCAGGTAAATGGTTCAACCTAAAGTTAATTCAGGCTGCTACTCATTCATGTGATGAATTTTAATAACTGAAATGTGTTTAAATGGCAGATGTTTGCTTTAAATTAAGCTGGGACCAGGTCTTATCTCTGTTTTAACATCAGCTTAGGTTAAAGTCTTACCCCCAGAGCATATGGAGGCCTCTGGCTTTGCTCAAGGACCACTGGGTTTTCCAGACAGTCCTTTCTTAATTTTTTTCCTGACTGGTAGCAGCTGGGTTTTTGTGCTGATATCAGGCTCTGCTTGCAGATGGGATGGGAAATGCTGAGAACTCAGCTTGGAAGACAAGAACTGGGTTGTGCCTGGAGTTGTTTCAGGAAAGTCACATCACACCCATGATCCCTTAAGGCCTCCTTGCAGTTTAATGAATATAATAATGAACATCTTGAATTCTTGGTGGCTCTGCTCATGCCACAGCTCATGTCAGCGCTGTCCTGAACCTTATTCCGCACATTTTTCTGTCTGCAGCTCTACTTTCCTGCTAAAAGTTCACCGTGGATGAGTCCAGGACACCTGGGCCATGTCTCTTCCTCTTTCTTCATAGCCTCATGCTGGGATAGTCCTGGGTGAGGATTTGCAGGTCGCATCCCACTGTTGTGGGAATGATGAGATCAAACCATGTCTTCAGGGCTAAATCTATAAAATCACACAAGATAACAATGGTCTTCCATCCCTGGAAGTGTCCAAGGCCAGGTTGGACAAGGCTTGAAGCAACCTGGGATAGTGGAAGGTGTCCCTGCCCATGGAGGGTGGAATGAGATGAGCTTTAAGGTTCTTTCCAACCCAAACCATTCCAGGAGTTTTTGATTCTACCTCTGTTAGAAACTTGCCATCATCACCATGAGGTAACCCACAGGTCAGTCACCTCCTGACCTCCTCAGCACCCAGCTCCCAGGTAGGTGGAATTAAGAAACCTGGGTGCTCCTATGCAGGAAAATGCCCCTTGCAAGTGCCCTTGGTATTTACTGAAAGAACACCCACATCCTCGGTGCCAGCCTGAAGCTATTGACCAACAAAAGCACTCAGCGAGGCATTGAGGAGGAGAAGAATCAGGCCAGGAGGCTTTTCTGCAGAGCAGGTTAAAAGTGCATTTTCCCACCATTCAGAAGATTTATTCTGATTGTTTTATTCTTGTCCTTCTCCAAACCACCAGGAATAGATGCTGTGCTCATGGAGGAGAACAGGAACATAATAAAACAGCCTCTGAGGTCTCCATTTCCTCAGTGCTATGGCTACACTGAACGTGCAAATTTGGAGCCTTCTCCTGCCCAAAGGGCAAGTTCAGCCTGGTGCAGCAGTTATGGGATTTCTCAGTGTGTGCAGAGAACCAAGAAAGCCTGAAAATTTGGCTTTTTCCACCAGACAGCTTCAAAAATCGCCCAAGATCTCAGTGCCAAGCAGAGCTGGAGTGATCCAGGCGCTCTCCATCCCCAGGTTTTGGGAGGAACACTTCACACCCACCTCCTCTGCACTGACCTGCACCATGAGCAGCTCTTCTCTGACAGTTCCCTCCCCCCACGTCTCGCCAGCCATCACCTTTCCTCCCTTCCCTTGTCATTTTGGGCTGACTCACTCCCGGGTTATGCCATGCCCAGTTCAATCCCTTGGGCTCTCCCAAGAGACAATGCCCACGGTCTGCAGTGTGAGCACAGCCTTGACATTTGAGGACAGGAGACAGGGGCCAAGAGGGATTTAGGCTTCTGAAAGGCTCCTGCCACCCATTGGGGGACCAACTGATGGCTGCAGCCAAGGACAGATCCTAGAGAGAGGAGAGGAGAGGAGAGGAGAGGAGAGGAGAGGAGACAGTTCCAAGGGAAAACACTGAAATGATGCTGAGGAGACCAATGTGGGCTGTTCCCCACAACTGTGGGTTGTCTGCAGTTCTGCCTGTGCATGGCAGGTGAGGCTGTTGGCTGAGTTGGATGTGCAGCTCCTGCCCTTCCCCAGCCTCAAATAATGATTCTGGATCCGAATCCCAGGTGTTTTCTCCCAAATGCAGAACACCAATCTCCTGCAGAGATTCCCACTCAGAACACAGCTAAGGCCCTCTGCTTTCCTGGCCGACTTCATGGCTGGACACCAAAGGCAGGGCTTTAGCAGTATTTCTAGTCCAGCTTGGTTTCCCTGCGTTATTCATTATTTTCCGAAGAAAACAAATCCTCTGACCTGTGGAAATGCTGTGATGACTCACGTTCATTCATAGTCAAATGGGATGTTTTAAGTGCTGGGGGAAGTGTTTTTATTTTCTTTGAGTACACCACAAGCTCTCCCTCTGTGTCAGGAGTGCAGAATTAAATCCTAATTAAAGGCTGTAAAAACGCAGCGGATCTGAGAGGCCAGGAACAGGTACCTGTTATCGTCCCTTTCATAGATCATACGAGCTCCGTGGTGACATAATAAATAATCCACCCCGAGTTTTTAAAGGTAAAAACCAGCAAATCATTAATAATGTCTCTGGCACCATATATCAAACTGAAGCCTTCCTCTTCCAGCTGATCCCCAGCTATTCCCAGCTGCCTTTTTGCATTGCTGCTTCCTCCCTTTGCGCTGCTCGTTCTCCCCATCTTTCCTGCTGAAATATTCCTGCGCTTTGTCCGCCTGTGTTTATTTCTGCACTTCACTGAAGGACTGCAGGTATGAATAAGGCAAGAAAACACACATCACACTGCTTAAACCCAACCTCAGGAGGTTTAAAACCTGCCTGGACAGGAAAAGACAGGCAGAAACTGTTTCTCAGGGTAGAGAGAGGAACTGGATGATGATGTGGTGGTTCCACTTATTTCTGGCACACCTGATCTCTTTGTGCTTCTGTCTGTAGTGCTGGAGCACTTCACTCCATGTCAATTTTGCTGTCTTGTCATCCTCTCTTTTTGGATTTTAAAATTTTTTTCTGTAATCGACTTAACCCATTTCACTGCCTCAGTCTGTCTCTCAGTGAGTCCGTTTCTGAAGGGCTGGGATTCAATCTCTCATTCCTTGTTCATGCTCAGCGTGGTGAGTTCATCCAAGCTCAAAGAATCATGGAATGATTTGGGTTGTAAAGGACCTTCAAGGACATCCAGTTCCACCCTCTGCCATGGGCAGGGACACCTCCCACTATCCCAGGTTGCTCCAAGCCCTGTCCAACCTGGCCTTGGACACTTCCAGGGATCCAGGGGCAGCCACAGCTTCTCTGGGGAACCTGTGCCAGGGCCTCCCCACCCTCACAGGGACAAATTTCTTCCCAATCTCCCATCTAACTCTGCTCTCTGTCAGCTTAAAGTTATACTGCCTTGTCCTATCACTGCATGATCTTGTAAAAAGTCCCACTTCAGCCTTGTTAAGTTGCTGGGCTTCTTGGGATTATCACCATTAACATATCTCCACATGACTGTTATATATAATCACAGGGAGTATTCCAGTGGTGGCTCATCCCAGCTGCCCAATTCCTCCTCTGCTCCATGAGTTGAGGTTTTATCTTTCCTCTCTTTAGGCATTGAGGGAAGGCTCCACACGGGTCTCACAGAGGAGGAAGGGCCAACATGGAGACAGGGTGGTCTTTTGCTGGATTGCCCACCTGGAAGATGCAGATGCAAACGCATCACCTTTTTCCTGGGAAAGGTAAAAGCAGCAGGGAGCTCATCCCAGTGGCCAAACTTCATATTTTATGCTTGGATTTCCCCCCCCC
>VZTJ01004788.1:206428-284800 GCA_013397795.1 Orthonyx spaldingii | reverse complement strand
TTTTTTTTGTTGTCCCCCCCCCCCCCCCCCCCCAGATCTGGGAGTTACTACAGCTGTTATATCATTCCTGAAAAAATACAGCTCTCTGCCAGTGCTCTGGGATGCACAACTCAATAAAGGTAAAATTTCTCCCTCTGTGGGTACTGACTCACTTTGTGAGTACCTGCCCAGAGAAGCTGTGGCTGCCTCACCCCTAGAAGTGCTCCAGGCCAGGTTGGATGGGGCTTGGAGCACCTTGGGACAGTGGAAAGTGTCCCTGCCCGTGGCAGAGGGTGGAACTGGATGAGCTTTAAGGTCCCTTCCCACCCAAACCATTAAAGGATTCTGTGACTTCTCTTCCTGATGCTCAGGGCAGGGTTCACCTCACTTTACAGACAGCTCCAGTTTATGGGCACGGGAGGTCAGGGCACCTGCAGGTGTCCCCAGGTGAACTTCCTGTCAAACAGCAGTTCCAGGCAGCAGAGGTGACTCAGTTGTCCTTACACAGGTACTTGAGAAGCTCTCTGGTTCCTGAGCTGCCACGTGCAGAGGGCAAACCCATCCTGTCAACGGAGTTTGGACAAATATTCAGGAGAGTCTGCAGTGCATCATGTCCGTAACAACACAGCTGCCACTTGTGCACGTGGCACCAATTTAATCCAAATTCATTCGTTCCTGGTACATTCCACTGCAGCTTTTGGGGCTGAGGAGAGTCTGGAATGGGAGGGAGGTGGGAGGGCTTCTCATTTTCATGGATGCAAGGCAGGGATGGAATGTTGGCACAGGTGCCAAAGGAGCTGGGCTGTGGGGGTTTGTACAGTCCTGAGACACATGACCTTGCAGCTGGTAAGGATGAGGATGGCTTTGCTCCTTCCCTGCTGTGTCCAGCTGTGGATGGGTGACTCCAGCAGGGTGACAGGGTCTCCAGCAAGGCATGGTGAAGTTTCAGGTCATCAACATTCACCCAGCATTCCCCAAACTGGGAGGCAATTCCTTGGTCTTTAGATGAGACTTCAGTTGTCTCTGTCGTGGTCCCTCTCTCCTCCTCTTCAGTGTTTCATTGCCACAGGAAAGTTTTAAAATCACAGAATATCCTGAGCTGGAAGAGACCCACCAGGATCATCCAGCTCCAGCTCCCTGCACAGACACCCCAACAATCCCATCCTGTGCATCCCTGAGAGCATTGTCCAAACCCTCCTGGAGCTCTGGCAGCCCTGGGAATGTCACCATTCCCTGGGGAGCCTGTTCAGTTCCCCAACACCCTCTGGGGGAAGAACCTTTAGGATATCCAACCTAAATCCCCTGACACAGCTCCAGCCGTTCCCTCAGGTCCTGTCCCTGGTCACACAGAGCACAACACAGTGCCCAGTTCTGCTGAGCACTTTGCTTCTGCTTCATCAGGGGTGAATACAATTAGTGAGTCTGAGTCTTCAAAAAAAAAATTTTGTTCTGGATTCCCTGAGCTTAACAAAGGCTCTGTGCTATCCATCTCTCCTGGGATTTCAGTGCTGCAAACCTTTAGAGTAGTTAATTCCCAAAAGGAAAATTTGCCTCCACCTACCCCCGGATGCACCAGTCGCCCTTTATTCCCATCAGTCCAATCCTCACCACATACAAATGTCTCCATTTCAGGACATGTTTGGAGCTGCCTGAGTCTCAGCAGTGATGATCAGTTGAGGAGCTTACTCACCCCTAAACCCTGCTGGGATTCACCAGCGGAGCGTGTCCCTACCTGCTGGGCTTTGGGGATTGATCCAGAGGGCGCACGCAGGAGCTGCCAGCCTGTTCCTTGCACAAATCTGAGCAGCAGGAGGAAGGAACCTCTTGCCTTTTGAGCAGTTAGACCCTCTCTCCTCACTGCCAGGATTCCCTTGTGAAAATAACTCCCTGTGGAGCTTGAACCTGCATTTCCTTTGTTATAGGAAAGGGCACTAAACCATAGGTGCTCTGCACTGGTCACTGGTTTAATAGTCATTCAACTACCCAGTGGTGTAGGGCAAGGATTGGAAATTCCAGCAGCAGGGGCATTTCCATGGAAGACTGTGTTCACCCCATGGATAAGTCATGCCAAGAAAAACACCTTCCAGGTGGGACATCTTGAGAACACTCAAGAGTTCAGTTCCCTGACTGAAAGACACTGGTGGGACTTGAGAAAACCTTTCTGTGTCTGGTTTTGCTGATTGTGTGTGGCATAACCTGCTCTGAGAACGCTGAGCAGATCCTTAAACCGGCTGTGGGGAAGAAAGTCTTCCCTCTGAGGGTGGTGAGAAGCTCAGGGTGCCCAGAGAAGCTGTGGCTCCCCTGGATTCCTGGAAGTGTCCAAGGCCAGGTTGGACAGGGCTTGGAGCCACCTGGGATAGTGGAAGGTGTCCCTGCCCATGGCAGGGGTGGAATGAGATGAGCTTTAAAATCCCTTCAAACCCAAACCATTCCATGATTCTAGGATGATCAAGGCCTATGAATGTTGACTGGAGAAATACCAGCCTATAGTCAGTGGTGTTGTTTCAAATTCCTCTCCAGGTTTGTGTATCCATGCCAGAGCAAGATGGATCTTCCTCTCTGTATGGATCATCCCCATAAACCAATAAGACTCTGAGATTCAGGTCATGGAGTTGTCTTCTGAGATCCTGAGGGTCAGGAAACGCTGAAAGTCTTCCCATCTTAGCACCAGCTGCAGATGTAATTAGCATAGGTCTGAATTCCAATTCTTGGTTATCAATGAAATGAATCGGAATCCAAATCCACCCCTTTCATTCTCCACAAACTGGTCTGCTCAAACATGGCAGAAAACAAGAGCAGGATTGGCAGAACCACTCCTGATTTGGAAAAGAGACTCAGACTCCTGTCCTTGCTCACGTATCCAGAGCCCTGCTTGGGGATGGATGCTCTGTTCCTCTGGTTTTCCTCTGTGGCTGTGGATTGTGGGCTCTCCCTGCTCCCCTTGGGGCCATCCCTGCCTCCCTGGCAGGGGACAGCCCCGAGCCCAAGAGGGACATTGGATTTCTGTCACATTGCTGGGAAAAGGTCAGTGTCTGCCAGATCACCAGACAGGAAGAGATAGGGAGGAGCAACAGGAAAGGGAGAGAAGGGAGGGGGACAGGGGAGCTCATTTTTTTTTCCCATTTCTGTCCTTGCTCTCCAGCAGAGCCCTCCCACACACGATGCGAACCCAGGGTGCGGCCAGAGATGCACAATCCTCTTTCCTTGCTCAGGGATGTCACAGGAAGGTGAAACCTGATGAGATTAGATGTGGTTCCTTGCTGGGACTGGCTGACAGCTCCAAAAGACATCTGATGTAACCAAATCCTTGCAGTTCAGCGTGGGCAGAGATAACAAATATCTCTCACATGTGAGAGGTGCATTTTTCTCCTCAATTCTCCTTCAGTCCCAGCAAATGCTGCTGATTTTACCAGAGGTTGGCTGATTTTACCAGAATCCTCACTAGCTTGGTCTCATTCCTTAAGTTCTCTTATTTATTAAGCGCATCCCCAGGGCTGCTGTTCAGAGAAAGAAGTTACTTCTTTAGTAACCTCCAAAATTTTACTCTTGATGTGAATTTGTCTTCTTGGGATGGGATTTTCAGGTGTGCAATATGGTACCAGGTCTGAATGAAGCATTTCTCACCTCTGGGACAAGAATTATGAATCTGTCCTCAGGTTGCTCTGCAATGTCCTTCTACTCCCTGCCCATGGCAGGGGGTCAGAACTGGATGATCTTTAAGGTCCCTTCCAACCATTCTGTGATCCTACGGTTCTATTTTTACTCTCCAGGTTTCTTGGGAAGCCCAAAATACAGCAGGTTAGGACTGATGGGTGTTTGCCTTCAAGGTTAGGTTTGGGACGAGGTGGGAGACTGGGAAGAGGCCAAGACTTCTGCCATAAGACACAATCTGGGTTGTCAGAAACACAGGGATATTTTTATTAACATGAAACCCCTCATTCTTCAAATCATTGCAGATTTTAGTGTGAAATCTCTGTTCCCTTTCTGCTCCATCATGTGGCTGGGTTTAGCAGCCTAAACCAACCACACATGTCTGCTGTCACCATAGAGATCGAGGAAAGGCTTAAAACTCCCCAAACACACCTCAGCTGGTGCATGGGGTCGGTGAGGGTCGTGCAGCCCACAAGGTGAGAGAACAGAAGGGTCATGTCCTTCCTCAAGACAACTTGGTGCAACCAAGCTGTGGCTGCCCCTGGATCCCTGGAAGTGTCCAAGGCCAGGCTGGATGGGGCTTGGAGCACCCTGGGATAGTGGAAGGTGTCCCTGCCCATGGCAAGGGGTGGGACTGGATGAGATTTAAGGTTCCTCCCAACCCAAAGCATTCCGTGACTCTGTGAATTCCTGCAGGGATTGCAGCACTGGGCTGTGCCTGCCCTCCCTGGGCTTTGATGAGTCAGGTGTCTGATGCAAGGAGGGACGGCCCAGGACAGACAGAGGGAGAGCCAAACCTGGCTGCATTCCTTGCTGCTCCTGACTCCTTAAGGAGGGTGATTCCTGCTGCTCAGTGAGATTCTCAAGAGCAGGAGTTGGTTGCTTGTACTTCAGTAAAGTTCCTGCTCTGGATAACTTGGGAAGAAATTGATGCTTGAAAAAGAAAGACAGAAATTTGAATATTTAGCAACCAAAAAATCACTCTTCAAGTGTTTTGATGCACAACAAAGAGGTTTTTGTGTATTTGCAGAGACTTACCCATGCCATTCATAAAAATTAACATGGGATTAGCCTTGAGTGGCTGGGGTTGCTGTGATGGAGAGGAGAGGCAGCGCTTTGGGATAGCAGTAGGAAAAGGATGGTGTTTGTTTGAGGAACCTGAGTCCCACAGCCTCCTCTGCACCTCAGCACAGGGGATCAGGAGTGCCAGAACAGGAGCCAGAGCAGCCACTGCCCTAAGTCTGGACTGCCCCTGGGACCAGGGAGAGCTCCCAGGTCAGGATGGGTGCAGGGGGAGGATTTCTGTGCTGGAACAGGCTAACGAGGCACCACAGGGAAGCGTTTCCATCCGCTTAGGAAGCACTGTCCTGACCTTGCTCCTACGCCCACTCCCTCTCTGTCACAGGCCTGAAAGAGCCTCGCTCAGCTCTTTTAAAACTGGAAAATGAGCCCCAGCACCATCCTTTATGCAAGAGCTGAAAGGTTAATACAAGTCACGTCTGTCGGCCAGGACTCTGCAAGAGGCAAAGCCCTTTTTACTGAGGGGGAAAAAAAAAACCCACCAGCCAGTCACAGCCCGACCTTTCCACCCTCACACTCCAGCCCTGCTTTGACACCACAGGGTTGAGAATAAACACGTCCTTTTCCAAGCAGGGCTGGGTCCCCTCAGCTGCAGCAAAATGTGATTCCTTGCAAACGCTGCAGGTGGCTCTTAGGTAGCGGTTTTCCTGTGGATTGCAGGGATAAGCAAGCATCAAGCTCCTGGAATTAGAAAGGTCAGCAGGGATGCTTCCTGTTGGAGCTGCACAAACCCTGGTGCTCGGATCAGAGGGCAGGGAGTTAAAATTAGAAGCGGCTGCGGGGTTACGGAGGTCGCTCCTTGAGCCTGACAAGGTGATGGGGTCTGTGGCTGAGGGGCATGAGAAAATAAACATCTCCAGCCCTAATATTTTCTAGGGGATCACAGAAAATACCTCTTCTTCTGCCTTTAAGGCCAGGTTTGGGATATGAGGAATTCCTCCTTAAATAATCCCTCTGTTTCCCTGGCATGTAGAGGACGTGCACACACCTAGCTGACCACACCAAAAAATTAAAGACTGGAATAACTGGGGAATCACCAGTTGAGTCATTTCCTAGAAAGGCTATGTTGGATGGACACAGCTCAGGAGATGTCTTGGTGCTTGGCATTTTTTTCTGGGATATAAAAGACTGGGTAATTCACCACTCAGAAGTGCAGAAAGAGCCCCTCTCTCTGCTGAGTGTATCCTGCAACTCTGGGGAATTTATTCACCAAAAGCAGGGCAGCTCCAGCAGAAGAGATGGAGAGAGATCCCACAGCCCCAAGCAATCTGTGTTTGTTTCATCCTTCTTAGACGCCCTTTCCCAATTGTTTGGCTTCCAGGTACTCCAGGTATCCCACCTGGGTCAGGGCAAACTGCAGGGACTGAGTGTGGCCAAGGATGTAATGCCTGGTCACAGTTTAAACCAGTTTTGTGTATCCTTTATCCCATGTTTTAAACCAGTTTTGTGTATTCTGCAGTTTTAAACCAGTTTTGTGTATTCTTTATCCCACGTCCTAATCACTCCTCCTGCATCCATGAGGAAGTGTCTCTCTGGAGGAGCAGTGGGACTGATGGATTTACCCCCGGGAAAGGAGTGCCACACTTTTGGAGCAAAACACTGCACCTTCCAAATGCCTGGAGCTTGGTGTGTGCACGGATTTGAGTGTTCCCATCCCATCCAGAAGGAGCCACCAAGCCCTGCAGTGCAAGTTCTCCACCTTCCAATTAAAAAAAAAAAGGGAGCTTGAGGGGCACATCCACAGCCAGCTTGGAAACCCTCCCTGCCCTCCAGAGCAAAACCTACTGGAGGAGCCTGAGGTCCAGAAATAACCACAAACCACCCTTTCCTGTCAGGCAGCTGGGATTTCAAGTGGTTGGAGCTAAATATGGCACTATGTCAACAAGGAGCCACCAGGAAAGGGAGATTATTGCTCTCCATCAGTGAGAGGAGTCTGCTCACACATGTCTGCGAAGACCTCAGCTTTGGAAAGCACATTTCCTTCATTTCCGTGGCTTGCACTTGAATTTTCACCGCGCTCCTCCTCATCTTTCACTGGATACTTCCCATTTCAAACCCAAGCGGGCAAACAAAACTGAGGCACATCACGAAGCAATTTGTCTGGCTGGTAAAGAAACAAAAAGAACCACCCCAAAGCCAGGCAGAGGAGCCCAGGAAAACACGAAGTACAGCTGTGCAAGTCTCACATCGCCTCTGCTCCCTCCTCCTCCTCCTCAGCCCCGCTGAAAGACAGCAGCTGTAATCCCTTCCAGGTGGTGACAGGAGTGATCTTCCCGGCCCCTACGAACGTGACAGCCCTGGAGCTGCCTGGGAACACGTGTTCCCGTGCTGTCAGAGGGAGAGGGAAGCTGCAAGACCCAACAGGCGCCTGAGTCACAGCAGCCAAGGGGAAATGCAAGCGTTGGAAGCTGTGCAAGTGCGAGGGATGTGACTGCGAGGGATCCTTTTCAGCTGGTTGGTTCCTTCATGGATGCTCTGGGCAATCCTGGGAGAGACTGGTGGAGGGAAGGAGACACCTCCTTCAGCAACATCTCTCTCTGGATCCCCACTGGCTGCTCCCCAGCCCCTCTGAGTGGGGATTTTGGTCAGCAGAGCTCACTCTGCCCCGACTATGACTGGCACATGTGGGAGTCACTGCCCAGACACGGATGGTGACAAACAGAGACATGAGTGGGACAGGTCTCCTGGGCAGGAACTCCGGTGATTTCAGTTTCCATGGTTTGACAACTGCATTTTTGAGTTGCTTTTAACTTCTTTCTCCTTGCCAGTGCTGCAGGTGAGGAACTGACTGATTCAACACGAGTAGGGCGTGACATTTGACTGTGTAAGCAGCTTGAAAGTGATCAAAGTCAGCAGCTGCAGGAGAAATCCTGGGAAATGTTTGCCCTTTCCCTAACCCATTAAGTTCCAGCAGTGGCTTTTAGCAATAGCACAGAAGGGCAATCATGGAATCCCAGAATGGTTTGAGTGGGAAGAGACATTAAAGATCATCCCATTGCACCCCCTGCCAATAGCAGGAACACCTTCCACTATCCCAGGCTACTCCAAGCCCCATCCAACCTGGCCTTGCACACTTCCAGGGTTTCAGGGGCAGCCACAGCTTCTCTGGGCACCCTGTGCCAGGGCCTCCCCACCCTCACAGAAAGAATTTTTTCCTAATATCCAACCTAAACTCTTTCAGTTTGAAGCCATTCCCCTTGTGATCTTGGAGCCAAAAAAATACTTTTAAAACTTCCCTGGGATGACTGGCTTGAAATGTTGCCTGACAGCCTGAAAGTTATCAATGTAAGATGCTTTAGAGTGGCTACACTGGGATCAGCTCTTCCCATATGAGACCGTTTGGAAGGGGCTGCCCAGGGAGGTGGTGGGGTCCTCACTCCTGGAGGTGTCCAAGGAATGACTGGGCGTGGCACTCAGTGCCCTGGTCTGGGTGACAAGGTGGGGATTGGATACAGGTTGGACTTGATGGTCTGGGAGGTCTTTTCCAACCTGAATAATTCTGTGATTTTCATCTGAGGAAGTTGTCCAGGCTCCCTGTGCGTTCTGCAGGGGGAGATGTGCCTGCTGGGAGTGTAGACCCCCTCCTCCTAAGGCAGCTGCCTGCAGCACATGAATCACAGCCTTTACCTCTCTCTCCCAGCAGGTTATGATGGGAGTCTGGATGGCTGCTCAGAGGGAGACACTTCGCCAGGAATGTTTAGAGTTTGCTCAGCATGTACCGCTTCCAGTCTATGCCTCATGTCAAGACCAGAGCTGTGACTACCAGGCTCGGTTCTTTTTGGAATCCTGCATGAACTGATGTGTCACAAAGCTGATTATGAAACCAAAATGGTTCCACAGATGATGTAGAACTTGGGGACAAGGTTTCGTGGTGGGTTTGGAAGTGTTGGGTTAACAGTTGGGCTTGATGGCTTTTATGTGTAGAAATTGAAAGAGGGGAGATTTAGGTTGGGTATTGGGAAGGAATTCTTCCCTCTGATGGTGGGGAGGCCCTGGCACAGGTTCCCAGAGAAGCTGTGGCTGCCCCTGAATCCTTGGAAGTGTCCAAGGCCAGTCTGGATGGGGCGTGGAGCAGCCTGGGAGAGTGGGAGGTGTCCCTGCCCATGGCAGGGGGTGGGATGAGATGATCCTTATGGTCCCTTCCAACTCAATTCCACGATTCTCTGCCTGACAAGCACTGATAACAGGTTTTTTCAGCAGCAAACCCCATTTCTCCAGCATCAGGAATGCCACAGCCTTCACCCAACCTTCCTAGGCTGGGTTTTGAACCAAGCCACCCAGTGGCCCCTGCCCAACTCCCAAACTGCAGCTTGAATTCAAACATTTGGTCAGAGCGCCTGGGTTACAATGCTACAGACAATGGGCTTCACCCCTCCAGAGGACAGTCCTGTATCACACTCGGAATAAACTGCTGGGAGGTCCTGTTTTTCCACATCACCTGGAAAACCCCAGGAGAAAACCCCCTGGTGCACATGCCCAGAGTTAATGGTGTGAATCCAGTCCAGCAGGAACTTTCTGATTGGTGACTTAACTATAAATCAAAAAAGTAACTGCATTTTTGACATTTCTCATGCTGGACACGTTAAAAAGTGTTTTTCAGTTTCTATGTGGAAAGATTCTCCTTGAACCTTCGAATAGAACCTTAAAGGTGGTGTTTGATTACACAGAAGTGCCAGCACTGGCCTGTGGAGCAGATATGGTGTCCATCCTATATTCCACATGTGGGAATTTACCTGTTACTGCAATGCTGAGATACCAGAAAATGTTTCAATATTAAACTGTGGCAGAGGAGAGTGAGTTTTCATTTCCCTTTTGTGCTGGTTTTGGCTGGGGTGGGGTAAAGTTGTTTCACAACGGCAGGTACGGAGCTGTGTCTTGGATTTGTGCTGGAAAATGTGTTGATAATTCAGGGATGTTTTCATTGTGTCATACTCAGCATATAAAGCTGGGGAAAGAAGGAAGGAGGGACATTGGGAATGATGACATTTGTCTTCCCAAGTCATCATTCTGTGTGTCCTGTTGTCCTGGAAATGGCTGAACACCTTCCTGCCCGTGGGAAGCAGGGAATTCATTCCTTGCTTTCCTTTGCTTGGGTGTGTGGCTTTTGCTTTCCTCATGAAACTGTCTTTAGATCAACCAATTCTCTTCCATAAGAAAGTTCCAAGGAGGTCTTAGAGCCCCTTCCAGTGCCTAAAGGAGCTCCAAGAATGCTGGAGAGGGATTTTGGACAAGGGATGGAGGGACAGGACACAGGGAATGGCTTCCCACTGCCAGAGGGCAGGGTTGGATGGGATATTGGGAAGGAGGGTGGTGAGGCCCTGGCACAGGTTTCCCAGAGAAGCTGTGGCTGTCACTGGATCCCTGGAAGTGTCCAAGGCCAGGTTGGGCAGGGCTTGGAGCAGCCTGGGATAGTGGGATATGTCCCTGCCCATGGCAGGGGTGGAATGGGATGATCTTTAATGTCCCTTCCAGAAACCATTCCGTAATTCCGTGAGGCTCACAGGTAAGGTCATCCTTCTTTTGAGGAAGGCCCAGATTTTATCTTCTCTGTCTTGAGGATGGTGGTGTTGTCCCTGGAGGGTCTCCCTGGAGGCACTGTCAGCCTTTGTGGGAACAGCTCAGCTGAGATCCAGCTCTCCACCAACTCCTCCCAAAGACCCCTTTTCCCCAAACAGCCAGAATTAAGTGTTTGCCTCTGGAGCTGAACCCAGTTCTTAATTTGAGTGAAATGAATCTTATCTCTGGGTGTAAGTTTAAGAAATGGATTCTAGAAATGAAAACCACAGGAATGATTTAATTTGGAATATTGATTATTTAAACATGTCTGCATACATCTTCACAAACCCAACACAACACTACACACATACTTTTTCTCCATACAATTTAAGGCATTTTGTTTTCAACCTCTCTGTTTTATTCTCCCTGCAAATTTTTTGAGAAAATGAATTGTGTCCCTAAGAGCTTTACACGAGTATGCAGCTGAGGTATGGTCAAACTTCTCCTGGCATTAGTTGGGCATTTATTCAGAAATGTTCATATTTCCCCAGAAATGTTCATATTTCCCCAAGGGAAGCCAAAAGAAAAAAGGAAAAAAAAAAAAAAAAAGATACAATCTGGTAAAAAACAGTTGCTAAATGAAGTTTGCAGTTCTATTGTGGTTTGTAAAGTCCAAGCTCTCCAATAAATGCTTAAGCCTCTTCCAGCTGTTTGCTGCAGCACAAATGCCCAAAGCTTTTCCATGTTAAAGGGAAAATTAGTTTAAATTTTGTCTGCAAGGATGGGGCACTGAGCCATTGCAAATCCCGTTAGCTCCAAAACAGGGCCTCGTGCAAAATTGTCTGAGGGATCCCAGATGGTTGTAAAGTGCTTCGATGCCATCATTGGCATAGTAAAGGATATCACAAGGGATTGGATCTACTCCTAATCTGGTCAATATTGCATTCAACCTCTTCTCAGACACCTGACAGGGTGAATTAACTCATCTTTTTTGTCTACCACTACAGTGATGAGCACAGTGCAAAAAGGATCTGGAATGACCTTGCTCAATGCTGAGTCTTCCAGTGAAGTGAGGAATGAGCTCAACATCTACTAAAGGAAAAAAAAAGGGAAAATGGGGAAAATCTTTGCTATCTCAGACCCTTTTCTCTGGGTACAGAGCAGGTGGGGTAGGTGAGGGCAGGGTAGGGAGGAAGATGAACGTACATCTCTGTGGGCTCTGACCAGACTTTGGCAATGAATCCTGATTTTGTGGTGTTTCTGTGGATTGGCAATCTCTCCAGGAAAATGGCATGCAACAGGTGAAAGGCATCCCGAAGTCACTCAGAGACGACGCCCAGCAGAGCCACAGATCGCTCCAGCAGCAAACAGCACGGCTTAAAGGGTGGGAACTAGAAGGTATCCCAAACAAAACAGCCTTCCCTTTCCCCAAACCACTTATCTATTGAGACGACAGGATATTAATGAGTTACCAGCGCTCGAGAAATGAGGGCAGGTAATTGCAACGTTACTCACAGGATTCAAGATCGAGCTTACCACATTTAACTCAGAAGAAAAGCCGATTACGAGGGCTCAACTTACTGGAGATACTGAAACATGTAATGAAAATATACTTTTAAAAAAGAAAGAAAGGAAGAAAAAGAAAAAGTCAGTTTTTAGTCAGCAGTTCTAGAAGTCCAGGTCATCCTGGTCAATCTCATTGGACTTTTCTTTCTTTTTAGAAACCTGAGCGTCCTCAGTGTTTTCAGCCTCCTTTGGATCTGCACTTTGAGCATCTGCCTGCTCCTCATCTCCCACAGGATCAGAACCTGAAGATACTTTGTCCTCTTCTTCTTCCTCACTGTCAGGATACATCTGTGAGGGTTTGGAGCTCTCGTCACTTCGAACCTCTCCATTGGGGTGGTCACTCGTGGGGTTATCGTCATCTTTGCATTCCTCTTCAACTACTCCTTCCTCTTCGACTACTCCTTCCTCTTTAACCGCTCCTTCCTCTTCATCTACTCTTTCCTCTTCATCATCAGAGCCCTTCTGGGATTGCTGTGAGAAGTTTCCGACAGAAGAATAACAAGAAAAGGCTGTGGATTTTTTCAGAGTCTCTAACCTCTTGCTGATTTTCTTGCCTTTGGTCTTTGAGACTTTCTCAGAAACTTTTTTGTCGCCTTGGTCTTCATGATTTTCATGTTCCTTGTCAGGGTCTTCGGCGGTGGGTTCCTCATCATTCTCTTGTTGTTTCTCACCTCCTTCATTGTTTTCTTCCTCGGCCTCATCTCCTGACTCTGGTTTTGCATCTTCTGCTGCCTCAGCTTCATCCTGCTCAGCTTCTTCGTTTCCTTCCGCCTCATCTCCTTCAGGATTGTTGTCAGTTCCAGACTCCTCAGCATCTCCTCTGCATTCCGATGTCTCTGCCTCATCATCAGCCACAACGTCCTCATCCTCTGGCTCCTCTGTTTCTTCAGCTTCATTTTCATCTTCATCTTCACCTGCGGACTTTTCTTCAGCTTCCTGCTCTTCATTTTGAGCTTCTTCTTGATCTTCCTCATCCCCTTTTTCTTCCTCCTCCTCCTCCTCCTTTGTTTCTTCCTCCTCTTTTTCTCCCTCTTCCTCCTCTTTTGCTTCTTCTTCCTCCTGCTCCGCTTGTTTTGTTTCATCGTCGCCTTCTTTTCCTTCCTCATCTTCCTTTGTTCCGTCTTCATCTTCCTCCTTCCCTTCCTCCTCTTTAGCTTCTTCTTCCTCTTTTTGCTCTTCCTCCTCTTCTGCTTCCTCCTCCTCTTTCACATCTTCCTCTTCTTTTGCTTCTTCTTCCTCCTTCCCATCTTCCTCTCCCTCCTTTACTTCTTCCTCCTCTTTTGCTTCTTCTTCTTCCTCCTCCTTCCCTTCCTCCTCCTCTTCATTTGCTTCTTCTTCTTCCTCCTTTACTTCTTCTTCCTCCTCTTTTGCTTCTTCCTCCTCCTCCTCCTCCTCTTTGGCTTCCTCCTCCTCCTCCTCCTCTTTGGCTTCCTCCTCCTCCTCCTCCTCTTTGGCTTCCTCCTCCTCCTCCTCCTCTTTGGCTTCCTCCTCCTCCTCCTCCTCTTTGGCTTCCTCCTCCTCCTCCTCCTCTTTGGCTTCCTCCTCCTCCTCCTCCTCTTTGGCTTCCTCCTCCTCCTCCTCCTCTTTGGCTTCCTCCTCCTCCTCCTCCTCTTTGGCTTCCTCCTCCTCCTCCTCCTCTTTGGCTTCCTCCTCCTCCTCCTCCTCTTTGGCTTCCTCCTCCTCCTCCTCCTCTTTGGCTTCCTCCTCCTCCTCCTCCTCTTTGGCTTCCTCCTCCTCCTCCTCCTCTTTGGCTTCCTCCTCCTCCTCCTCCTCTTTGGCTTCCTCCTCCTCCTCCTCCTCTTTGGCTTCCTCCTCCTCCTCCTCCTCTTTGGCTTCCTCCTCCTCCTCCTCCTCTTTGGCTTCCTCCTCCTCCTCCTCCTCTTTGGCTTCCTCCTCCTCCTCCTCCTCTTTGGCTTCCTCCTCCTCCTCCTCCTCTTTGGCTTCCTCCTCCTCCTCCTCCTCTTTGGCTTCCTCCTCCTCCTCCTCCTCTTTGGCTTCCTCCTCCTCCTCCTCCTCTTTGGCTTCCTCCTCCTCCTCCTCCTCTTTGGCTTCCTCCTCCTCCTCCTCCTCTTTGGCTTCCTCCTCCTCCTCCTCCTCTTTGGCTTCCTCCTCCTCCTCCTCCTCTTTGGCTTCCTCCTCCTCCTCCTCCTCTTTGGCTTCCTCCTCCTCCTCCTCCTCTTTGGCTTCCTCCTCCTCCTCCTCCTCTTTGGCTTCCTCCTCCTCATCTTTTGCTTCTTCTACCTCCTCTTCTTTGGCCTCTTCCTCCTCCTCTGTTGCTTCTTGCTCCTCCTCGTTTGCTTCTTCTTCCTCCTCTTTTGCCTCTTCCTCCTCCTCTTTCGCTTCCTCCTCCTCCTCCTCTTTGGCTTTCTCCTCTTCGTCTTTTGCTTCTTCTTCCTCGTCTTTTGCTTCTTCCTCCTTCTCCTCTTTGGCTTCTTCCTCTTCCTCCTCTGTGGCCTCTTCCTCCTCCACTTTTGCTTCCTCCTCCTCCTCTTTGGCTTCCTCCTCTCCTTCATTCCCTTCCTCTTCCTCCTTCCCTTCTCCTTCTTCTTTTACTTCTTCCTCTTCCTCCTTGTCTTCCTCCTCCTTTGTTTCTTCCTCCTCCTTCACTCCCTCTTCCTCCTCTTCCTTCTCTTCCTCCTCATTTAGTTCTTCCTCCTTAGTTTCTTCTGCTTCTGTCTCTTTTACTTCCTCATCTTCTTCTTTAGTTTCACCCTCCTCCTCCTCTTTTATTTCCTCATCCTCTTCTGCCTTAACTACTTCTTCTTTCTCTTCTTCCTCCTCTTTTGCTTCCTCTTCTTCTCCTTCTTTTGTTTCTTCCCCTCCTTCTTCTGCTTCTTCTCTGGTTTCTGTATTTTTGGCATCATCCTCCACCTCACCATTTTGACTCTTTGCTATTTCAGGTTCTTCTCCATCTCCATTCAACATTGCGCCGTCATCGTCATTTAATTCTGGCTCTTTTCCTTCATCCTCCTCCACTTCCATTTCCCCTGGCTGAGGTTCTCCCTCATCCTTCTCCTCGTTTTCTGTCCCTTCCTCCACAGAACCCTTGGGAAGTGTTTTGGTGTCCTGGGCTGCTTCTGCGATGATGGCTTCCTTATTGTCATCTTTTTTCAGTCTCAGGATTTGCTGCAAATCAAAGGCTTTCATGACTGGGGCATTGGTGGCCACCACAGGGGCTCTGGCAGGCCTGGAAGCCAATTTTTTCCTCACACAGGAGTCACATGGACAGTATTCCTCCTCACTGGATTGTTTGTTAATACTGTCCTCCAAGGCTGCACTAAGGTCTAAGTCTTTATCTCCATCGAATGATAAGTCTGTTGTCTCCTCCAGCCTCATCTGGGCACCATTCTTGTCCCCAAAGAGGGACTTCTTGTGCATAGTTTGCAATCTCCATCTCCTCTGCTCAGTTTGGAGTTTGGACTCGTGTGTGGGTGGCTCCTCCGGAGGTCTCGGAATCCTCCTTCCAGCCCTGCTTCTGATCTTCCTCAACTCCTTCTCTATGCTCTTTTGTATCCTTTTACTCACTTCCTCCTTCAGTTCCAGTATCATTTCATCCATCTGCTGGTTGTCCTGCAGGTTCCACCTGACTTTTAACTCGTTCATGGCATTGACATAGTGAGCCATAAATTCCTTCTCGATTTTCTTGAGTAGTCTCAGGACCCAGGTTGGGTCTGGATCCACGGACTTTTGCTGAACAAAGGATGTGCCCACACTGGTGGATGTATCGACTTTGGGTTCGGGGTCATTTGGTGACTCTTCTTGGGGCTGCTCTTCCAACTCATCTTTCAGCTCCGTCCTGCTGTCGGCATCACCGACATAGGCATCATCAGTGGTTGCTGGCTGATCAGCTTCTTCTTCAGGGTTTTCTTGTGGGACTTCATCATTCACAGCTTCAGCTTCTTCCTCTTCTCCAGTTTCAGCTAATTTGTTTTCCGCTTCATTTTCATTTTCTCCCTCTTCCTCCTGACCCTGCCCACAATTACTGCCCTGATCCTCCTTGTTCTCTTCTTCCTCCTGGATTACAGACTCCTCTCCAGCAGACTCTGCTTTTTCCTCACCTTTTGCCTCTGAGCAGGCTGTGGAAGGGCGAGATGGCTGCTCTTCCTCTTTACTTTGCTCCTCAACCTCAATCAGTTCCGTGCCTGTCTCTGCGTTTTCCACTTGCTCAGCTGATTTGAATTCCACAGTTTTCTGTGCCACCAATGTGGCACCAGCTGTGCACTCTTCTCCTGAGCCACCAGAGCCACTGCAAACATCAACCCCAGAGGAGGACATGGGAGTGAAGGCGTGATCCATGGATTTTGGGCCTTTAGACCCAGACACTGGCTTTGCCTGCTCGCTTGCCTCTTGGCCTGAACTTGGGCCACTCCTTTCAGTGGTGCACCCGAACCACAGAGCTTGAAAAATATTTAACAGCTCTGTGTACCTTGACTTATTCGAATGTTTTGAGTTTTCTGATGGATCCTCTGACTCTTCATCAAGGAGTTGGAGGCTGGCAAGACAAGTAATCAAAATGTTGGNTCCTCCTCCTCCTCTTTGGCTTCCTCCTCTCCTTCATTCCCTTCCTCTTCCTCCTTCCCTTCTCCTTCTTCTTTTACTTCTTCCTCTTCCTCCTTGTCTTCCTCCTCCTTTGTTTCTTCCTCCTCCTTCACTCCCTCTTCCTCCTCTTCCTTCTCTTCCTCCCCATTTAGTTCCTCTTCCTCCTTAGTTTCTTCTGCTTCTGTCTCTTTTACTTCCTCATCTTCTTCTTTAGTTTCACCCTCCTCCTCCTCTTTTATTTCCTCATCCTCTTCTGCCTTAACTACTTCTTCTTTCTCTTCTTCCTCCTCTTTTGCTTCCTCTTCTTCTCCTTCTTTTGTTTCTTCCCCTCCTTCTTCTGCTTCTTCTCTGGTTTCTGTATTTTTGGCATCATCCTCCACCTCACCATTTTGACTCTTTGCTATTTCAGGTTCTTCTCCATCTCCATTCAACATTGCGCCGTCATCGTCATTTAATTCTGGCTCTTTTCCTTCATCCTCCTCCACTTCCATTTCCCCTGGCTGAGGTTCTCCCTCATCCTTCTCCTCGTTTTCTGTCCCTTCCTCCACAGAACCCTTGGGAAGTGTTTTGGTGTCCTGGGCTGCTTCTGCGATGATGGCTTCCTTATTGTCATCTTTTTTCAGTCTCAGGATTTGCTGCAAATCAAAGGCTTTCATGACTGGGGCATTGGTGGCCACCACAGGGGCTCTGGCAGGCCTGGAAGCCAATTTTTTCCTCACACAGGAGTCACATGGACAGTATTCCTCCTCACTGGATTGTTTGTTAATACTGTCCTCCAAGGCTGCACTAAGGTCTAAGTCTTTATCTCCATCGAATGATAAGTCTGTTGTCTCCTCCAGCCTCATCTGGGCACCATTCTTGTCCCCAAAGAGGGACTTCTTGTGCATAGTTTGCAATCTCCATCTCCTCTGCTCAGTTTGGAGTTTGGACTCGTGTGTGGGTGGCTCCTCCGGAGGTCTCGGAATCCTCCTTCCAGCCCTGCTTCTGATCTTCCTCAACTCCTTCTCTATGCTCTTTTGTATCCTTTTACTCACTTCCTCCTTCAGTTCCAGTATCATTTCATCCATCTGCTGGTTGTCCTGCAGGTTCCACCTGACTTTTAACTCGTTCATGGCATTGACATAGTGAGCCATAAATTCCTTCTCGATTTTCTTGAGTAGTCTCAGGACCCAGGTTGGGTCTGGATCCACGGACTTTTGCTGAACAAAGGATGTGCCCACACTGGTGGATGTATCGACTTTGGGTTCGGGGTCATTTGGTGACTCTTCTTGGGGCTGCTCTTCCAACTCATCTTTCAGCTCCGTCCCGCTGTCGGCATCACCGACATAGGCATCATCAGTGGTTGCTGGCTGATCAGCTTCTTCTTCAGGGTTTTCTTGTGGGACTTCATCATTCACAGCTTCAGCTTCTTCCTCTTCTCCAGTTTCAGCTAATTTGTTTTCCGCTTCATTTTCATTTTCTCCCTCTTCCTCCTGACCCTGCCCACAATTACTGCCCTGATCCTCCTTGTTCTCTTCTTCCTCCTGGATTACAGACTCCTCTCCAGCAGACTCTGCTTTTTCCTCACCTTTTGCCTCTGAGCAGGCTGTGGAAGGGCGAGATGGCTGCTCTTCCTCTTTACTTTGCTCCTCAACCTCAATCAGTTCCGTGCCTGTCTCTGCGTTTTCCACTTGCTCAGCTGATTTGAATTCCACAGTTTTCTGTGCCACCAATGTGGCACCAGCTGTGCACTCTTCTCCTGAGCCACCAGAGCCACTGCAAACATCAACCCCAGAGGAGGACATGGGAGTGAAGGCGTGATCCATGGATTTTGGGCCTTTAGACCCAGACACTGGCTTTGCCTGCTCGCTTGCCTCTTGGCCTGAACTTGGGCCACTCCTTTCAGTGGTGCACCCGAACCACAGAGCTTGAAAAATATTTAACAGCTCTGTGTACCTTGACTTATTCGAATGTTTTGAGTTTTCTGATGGATCCTCTGACTCTTCATCAAGGAGTTGGAGGCTGGCAAGACAAGTAATCAAAATGTTGGCAGAGTTACTCAGTTTTCTCCCCATTGTGGGTGACACTTCGGGCAAACTGTTTGATCGGTCAAATTTGGTCTCATGTTTTGAACTGAGCAAGGCCTTCATGATCTGGACAGATGTCTGGACAGAGGTTGGCAGGTCTCTCTTGTTGTTATTTTGGCTGGATGTAACTGACTGTTTGCATTCTGACTGCTCAACTTCGGCAGCTTCAGGTGCAACCTCAGAGATTTCTTCCTGATCCACGCATTCTTCAGCCTCTTCATGAATAGCTGTGTCTTCTGCTTTCTCTTCTTCTACTTCAGCCTTTGCTTCATCCTCTGCTTCATCCTCTGCTTCAACCTTTTCAGCCTCCTCCTCCTCCTTCTTCTCCTCCTCCTCCTTCTCCTCCTCCTCCTTCTCCTCCTCCTCCTTCTCCTCCTCCTCATTCTTTTGCTCAGCTTTTTCCTCCTCTGGGGCTTCCTCAGCATTTGTACAGTGTGATACCTCAGTGGTCGACTCTGCATGTTCCTCTTCTCCATCATCCTCCATTTCATATTTCATAAGCAATGTTTCTGAAGGGATTTTCCTGAGCCATTCTTGCACAACTTCTTCTGGAGATGTATTTGGTAGAGCTGATGGCATTAAATCACCCCCTTCCTCCTGAACACCCGTGTCTTCTACCTCTTCCTCTGCTTTTTTATTACAAGAATCGCTACTCTCTTTATTATTCTGACCGTTTACTTCAGTTGCAGCGGATTTAGAGCCATAGGAAGTTGCTTTGGAGGAATCCACAATTTCTTTCTGCTCTTTTCCTGCAGTCAGCACGGACTCCGTGCCGATGCTGCTGATGGAGGAATTCTTCAGCATGGTCGAACGTATATTTTTTCTCTTTGGCTTCCCTTTTGGAGGGGCAGGGCAGTGCACGCTGCACACTGACATAGTCTCCGACAGCGATGCCCGGCTGGAGTTTGACACCTTCACATGAAGATTGTTCGTGTTTGTCCGCCTTGATTTTGAAGATAGAGACATGTTTGACTGTGAACACCTATCATCAGTTTCCTGGGATATCTGTGTCAACACACATTTATCTTTTATTTCTGACATTGAAGAGACTCTTGAGGAGGTACTGGTAGGATTTCCATTCCTAATCCCATCCTTAGCTGGGTGGTCAACTTTTGAACATACACTCTCACTCATGCTTCCCTGTTTTGAAGAAGAGGGTTCTGAACTAATCTTGGCATGACCCTCTCCAGCTTTTCCATTAGGACTTGAAACACTTGAGCAGAGGGATGATGGCCTGCTGCTTTCTTCTTTATGGCTTCTCTTCTTTGAGCTTTTAGAGGATTCACTGTAGCCATTGGCGGTACTTCTTGAGCTTTTCTCCTCAGCAGGACCTGCAGTTGCCTCTGCTTCACTGGTAGATGAAATGTTTGAGTGAAGAGATCCTGACTTATGAGACATGGTGTCTCCAACAGATTGTTTTTTGGTTTCACATGAGCTTTTGGAGTAAACTGATGCCTTGCTGCCCGATCTCCCATCGTCTGCGTGTAGGGAGTTCTTCTTTTTATTTGGAGTGGATTCAAGTGAAGACACAGACATTTCAGACTGTGCATCCAAATGAACATGGCTGCGTTTGCTCCTTTTGGACCCTCTGGAAGAGCAAGAGACACTGCATGGAACGTTCTCATCACTGCCACTTTTCTTGCTGTTCCTGTCACTAGCCCTGGAACGGTGGGTTCCTTGTGTAGAGCATCGTTCCCCTTCACTGCTCTCACCCTTGACTGATTGGCTTGGTTTTGTTTTTGCTGACACTGAGCTGACTTCAATGACTTCACTTCCTTCCTGCTCTGCTTCCACCTCTTCAGCCTCTTTCTTGGGGCAGGACTCACTGGAGAAGGAGGACACCACTGGGTTGTCATCAGAGGGGTCACCCTGCTCACTCTTTTCTTTTGGCGTGGTGCAGTTACTGGACTTGCTGTGCACGCTGTTGGCAGGGGTGGAGCACTGGGTGTTGTCTCCCTGATTTGCCTTCTGGAGGCTTGAGGAGGACATGCTCCTGCCCATGCTGCTCGTTTCCTCACACACGTTCTTCTTGCTTTGCCTGGACTGCAGAGATGACCTGGACATGACACTCCCAACTCTGCTGCTTTCAACCTCTTCCGCATCATCCTTCAAGCACTTCACAGAGGAAGCTTCGAAACAATTTTCTTCCTCATTTTGTGAAATGGTTTTGGTGATCTCAAAGTCTTCAGGGGTGTCTTGAGTATCCAGGTTGTTTTCACAGCTTGAATGAGACATCAAGCCCAAGGATGAAGGTCTCTGGCTGTTTCCCGTGCTTGCCCGAGTGTACTCCTGCTGTTCTTCTCCATTGGAAGCACCTGTAGATAGATCACTCCGGCACATACACTTTTTAACAGATCGATACGCCACTCTGTTCTTTATAGTCTCTGAGTAGGATGAGGACTCTCGCACAATGTGCTCAGAGTATTCCTCACTGGACGTGGTGTGGATGCTATCCACAGACGTCATTTTTTTGTGGACTACTCTCCTCCGGGAAGATGTGCTGGAGCACGACGACCTCGTGTGCCAAGTGCTTCTCACACTGGGCTCTTCCCTCTGGGACGTGTGCATGGGGTTCTTCCAAATGTCATAGTCCTGGTGTTTCTTTCCACAGCTGTGACAGTGGGCCTCGTCACATTCCGATTCCTCAAGTTTGGACATGTAGGAATCGATATCACAGGGATATAAGGAATCATCTGCCTCTGAGCTGGCTTCTGGGTTCATTTTCTGTAGGGGATCTACTCCACTGTCCTCCTCCACTCCTGACTCTTCACAAGGCAGCCGGTTCATCAGGTTGGACTTTTTGATCTGGGTGGACCACTGCAAAGTCTCGTCATTGAGCAAGCGGAAGCGGACCTTCATCTCCACGGACAAGCTCCCATCCTTGTTCACATGGACCCTCTTCTCTATGTCATCATTGACCAAGGACTGGACCAGGTCCCCAGCTTTTGGGTGAGAGCAGCCGTTGGAGAATGGTGCCCCGTTTTCCGGAGAGGCCGCGAGGCCGTTGGGGTACGACTTTTCTGATGACAAGGAAAATCTCGTTGACCTGTTGCTGGATGCTGACCGTGGATGGATAACGCTTTTTTTGGCTTTCAGTCCGAAGTTCACTGGAGTGAAGAAAAGAAAGACGGAGAGAGATGGTAACTCACATAAAGATGACACAAAATATGCAAGTCAAACCCTCAAGCTAGTGAATACTGATGTTATTCCATTAAAGGCAAGTCTATGCCAATTTACATAATTTAAAAATTTATTTTTGACAAAGTGATGTCCATAAATCATAGAACAGTTAAGGTTGGAAGGGACCTCTGGAGATAATCTAGTCCAACTTCCTTGTTAAATGTTAAGTTTTGAATTAATAATCTGCAATAAAATCTTCTACACCTTAGCTTTATCTTTAAAAAAAAAATAAATTGAAACACAAACACTTTGTTTTTTAAAGTGCATGCCAGGAAGTAAAATTAAGAAAAATAAGGTATATATATACACACAGAGCAATTTAGTCTCCGAGTTTGAGCATTTTATCCCTTTGCAAATATTCCTTTATTTAACTGTGAAAGTTTTCATTCTTCTTATTTAACCAGGGAAAAATACGTGGAGAAGTGACCCTCCTCCTTAGCTGGATGTCAGGAGTCACACATTTGCATTGCACGCAGTGCATCAGCCACCTCTCCACTCATATTCCAGGATATGTGTGACCATGTAGACCAGAGCAACACTCAGTCCCTTCAGGGATGTGCCACTAAGAATAATTATAATTCTTATTAAAACTTAAAGAACAAAGAGAAAAGGAATGGTAAGCTGGTGATAATTACAAAGAGAAATAGTGGGAGCTGTAGAAGAAATCAGTGGGAATAAGGGAATTTAGGAATTGCAATTGGAAGAACATCTTTATGTCCCTGTGCAGTGATCTATTTAGGTCCCTAAAATTTCAAGCAGAATATGTTGCTTATCAGGCTGTCTTGCAAGACATTCATCTGTCTTGTTTCTAATATATTTGTCCAAAATTCGTACATATACCCAGACAATCCTGTGCCTCCATGGGTCTATGGATATGCAGCTGAGTGGAGGGCATTTTAGGAAGTGTTGAACAGGAGCACATCAAAATCACATGAATAGCTGTTCCCTAACCATCCTAATGACTGAACTGATGGATTTGCTCAGTCTCTTGATGGGCAAAGCTCCAGTTTATTCCCATGTTTCCCTCCAATTTTTTATGTCTCGGGCAGTGAGCATGGGATGCTGTCCTTGAGTTTCTACAGCTTGTTGGCAACACACGAATTAATCTTTCCCAGCTCCTAGTATTGACAACAGAGAGAAATAGATGCACTTCCAAAGCACACTTAATTTCATCCTACAATAAATCCTTATTACAGGTGAGATTAATTGTCCTTTGGAACTGGGAAGCTCCTTTTCCCAGGCTACCAAGGCTGGCTGATTTAATTACCTGTGACCTTAGATAACTCATGATGGAGTGCCAAAGAAATATAATCCTGAATAATCCATAACATACTCCTTCCTGAACATAATCTTTCCATAAAAACATGTTTTGCTCCCCAAAGGACAACTGTAACCTGCAGGAAAAACTGAGTCTCCTGCTGACAGAACCAGGGCATCCTCTGGTCCTGGTGCAGAAAAATGCAGAAGGGAAGGCATGATAGGACAGACAACGAGAGGATAGAGGATCCGTGGGAAATCTCAAGGGTCTGGGGGGACAGACACAGGAAAGGAGGGAGTTCTGGAAGGAAAAGGAGACCCAGAGATATGAAAGAGGAAGGGAAGTCAGCCAGACATGGGGAGCATGTAAAAGAAAGACTGGGGGGTGTAGGGAGGAAATCCTAGAAGGAAACCAGAGAAAAAGAAGGGGAGGATGGAAAGGCCTGGGAGGCAGGGAGAGGGAAGTGCATTTTCCACATGAAGTCTGCACCTTGGGGCAGCACAATAGGGGCCTGTAATGCCCACGCTGTGGGACACGGGCCTGGGGACGACTGCGCGACACGGCCCCGAGGTTTTCTTACTTTCATTGTTCTCGTTGACATTGTTGCCGTTGTTGGAGCGGGGAGGCAGGTTGGGCAGCTTCTCCACCGAGTGTTTCCTCAAATTCTCCATGGATACAGGTTTGAAGGGCTCCCGGCCGACACACACCAGCACGTTGGGGCAGTGGAGCAGCGCCTGCATGCTGTCGATCTGCAAAGGGAACAGCAAGTGGAGCACCATGAGCCCAGACAGAAGAGTTTGGTTCTTCCAGGCCCTGAACCAACTGACAGTGAGTTGTCACCTAAATAAAAGAGTGTTTGAACAATGGTCTCAGGCATGCAATGATGTTTTTGGGGTTTTCCTGTGCAGGGCAAGGAGTTGGACTTGATGATTCTTGTAGGTCCTTTCCAACTCAAGACATTCTGTGCTTCAATGAAAGTAAATGTGGTTCTGGAGAACTTTGGGGTCTACCAGAGCCTGTTGAATAAATCTTCCATTGAAAGAGAAGCTCTGCTATGTTTTACATTTCCTAAGACAGGAAAAGGGTGGGAGAGATTGCCTAAGGGAGAAGATATCTCATTTATTACAAAATTTCACATACTCTGGGAAAAATTTAGGCATAATCAATGTGGTGGTGAGGAAGAGGGTGGAACTGGAGGCATTTAATTTTCCCTTACAGAGAATTATAACCTTTAAATTCTTCTAATTCCTGTATGGGGCAGCTTTTCTCACCTGAAAAATGCTGTATTTCATTTTGATGCTTAATTGATCCTGTTCTTGTTCAGGAAGACAGACAAGAACTGTGACTTCCCCATATATTACCTCAAATACTCCCTCAGTTATAGCCTCAAGTATTGTCTCGGTGCTGGACAATGAGGGACGTTGTCCCCAGTGTGGGAAGTGCCTGGGAAGAAACCTTTGTTCCTCCACCAGAACCCAGGTTTGCACCCTTCATCCTCACCACATGACCTGTCACTGGATTACACACCAAGTCCTTCATGAATCAGTTTTCACAGAATCCTAGAATAGTTTGGGTTTTACATCTCATCCAGTCCAAACCCTTACAACGAGCAGGGACATCTTCAGCGGGATCAGGTTTCTCAGAGCCCCATCCAGCTTTTACCCAAATATTTGTCTCTCTAAAGGAGCAGGAATCAGTCCTGTGGGGAGCAATGGGCAGACAGATCATGGACCCATCTTCCATATTGCTTCTGCAACCTCTTATTTTGAAAGATTGACATTGAGCTCAGCAAAAATACTTGATGGTTTTCAAAAGAGGCAGAAGGCTCTCTTGCTGAGAGGAGTTTAGAGTGGCCAATTTCTGGCAGCTTTGTGCCAGGGGTCTCCACGATCTGGGATATCACTTCCTCCTCAGCCTTCTACATCAGGAGAAGATCTTTAGAGTATATGGGAAGACCTCAGCAAGAGGTGACCACACCATGGTTACCAAGCCAGAATTGGTGGTGGGCTCAGCAAGACGCACCCTGACCTCACCCTGTCACTTATACATCATCCCCTCAACGAGAACCAAGATAAGGAATCTCAGCGGAGCAGCGATGACAGTTCTGCAGTTGTCACATGTGCCTGAAATAACAGAGCATGAAGGACAGATCTCGGCCTCTAAATATTGTTACAGCCAAGGAATGAAGAACCGGGGTTCCTTCAGAGTCCAAGCCCTGAGTTTATGAAATACCTCTGGGGTTTTCCAAGATGTCCCACCAGGGCTGAGGGAGGCACTAAGGGATTGGTGCTGGATCTGGGGAAAATAAGAGGGTAAATGTGTGGAGGGTGAAAGAGCAAGACAGAGACAAACAGAATCCCATTCTAGATACAGTTAATCACTTCTGATAACTTTTCTTCCAATAAAACATATGGGATCAGCTTTTTAGTGGGAATACACTAAAATCCTCTCGTCTTCCCATTTAATTTTTAATTTACTGTATGTTTTATAACAACACCTGTGATTTAGGGTCATTGACTTTGTGCTATAAAACCCACAATAAGTGAGCTTTGCTCTCTGAAATTTTCATTAAACTCTGTGCAAAGCAACAAAACTGCGGAGTCCCTGTGATGAGTACCATGAAACAGAAAAATAACTCACAAATCTCAGTTTGCCTCTGTTCACTCCATTTCTGGTCCATCTATTCCAAAAGAAAACATCTTCATGTATTCCTAAAGAAAACATCTTTCTAGCTGACTTTAAAAGTTTATAGAAAGCCCAGAATTTAATAAATCAAATATTTTGAGTATGTTTTTGCCACCTGTATATTTCATTTTCTTCTTTACTTTTCTGTTCTTTCTTTTTCCTGTTCTTTTCTTATTATTTTTATTCCTTTGGCGAGATCCTTCCCCCTGATCTTATACAAGTAGACAAAAAAAGTGAGGATAAAAAAGAAGAAAAAGATGGAGAGAAAAAAAAGAAAAATAGACATGAAGCATGTTCTGTCCCTAATGTAAAAGAGTCTGTCTTTAAAGCCCCACTAAGTTTAGGAATGTTCCTATTTGTAAAAGACATTTTTTTCAGTGAAAGCTATTTTTTGCCCACATTTTCTCGTGTGGTTCTGTGTCTGGGTGTAGGTGTTTCAATGACACTCATCACTGCTGTGTTGTGCGTGCAGAAAATAGATGGTGCCAATGACAGAGAGTCCGGGATCCATGGAGCTGAGCCAGCTGAGTTAGGGAATTTATACATCCTTCTATATGGAATACACTTGTGTTGTGTCACTTAAAATAGTCTGTGTGTGGAGTATGGGGTATTTCTGACATCAGCAGCACTTGGCCAGGGTTTGTGTCTATAATGGAAATTTTCTTCCTAATGTCTTGCAAGCTTAATCTCTTTGAATTAATAATTCCAGGTATTCCCCTTTGTAAAGCTTCATTGTTAAAAGCATTTTGGTAACTGTAGATACAGCTGAATGTTTTCTGAGGGTTAAATAAATCCTGTTTCTCACATTTAATTTAATTTAATTTGATTTAATGCAACATCCACTGTTTCAGGGCAGTGCAGGGCTGGGATAACAGCTCATTCCATCTGCTCCACATGGAGCCTTCCCGCACTGCTGCAGGAATCCCATCCTCCCAACGTGGCACTGCCTGGGCTTTCCAGAGGACGTCTGTCTTCAGGGCCATCCATACAAGATCTTTTACTGGTGCTGAATTATCACTGAACACCACATCCCCTCTTGGGTGTTTAGGAGCTTGCAGCTCACTCGGTGTGTCCTGGGTGGGGTCCACGCGGTTCTTGACAGATTTCCTTCTTGTTAAGGAATATATAACAATTATTTATAATCTGAAGGGATCAGATCCTGACCCTGCAGGCATTTCACTGTCCACTGTTGCTCTTGGAAGTGCTGTGTGAAATACTGGCCCCGTTTAAAGCAGTGGTAGAGTCTCCCCTGGCTTCTCTGCAGCCTGCAGCACTTTGCCTACAGCTAGGAAACAAGAGAGAAACTGGGAATTTTCTTTCCATTAGCGTCATCATGGAATGGTTTTGGCTGTAAGGACCTTAAAGCTCATCCAGTTCCCCCCTCTGCCATGGGCAGGGACACCTTCCACTATCCCAGGTTGCTCCAAGCCCCATCTAACCTGGCCTTGGACACTTCCAGGGATCCAGGGCCAGCCACAGCTTCTCTGGGGAACCTGGGCCAGGGCCTCCCCACCCTCACAGGGATGAATTCCTTCCCAATATCCCATCTATCCCTGCCCTCTGGCAATTGGTATCCATTCCCTGTGTCCTGTCCATCCGTTGTCCCCAGTCCCTCTCCAGCTCTCCTGGAGCCCCTTTAGGCTCTGGAAGGGGCCCTACATTCTCCCTGGATCCTTCTTTCCTTCAGGTGAACCCGCCCAGTTTGTTGAACTTGGTTGCTGGACCAAACCTCATGGGTCTTATTTCCTAACTGAATCCAATGGGAATTCGCCTCAAACACATTCATTTCGTTCTTTGTGACACTGATTTCAGTGACAGCTTTGAATGGGGGAGATCTAAGCCTGAATTCAAGGAATAGAGCAGGGCATCCTGGAAATAATTCCAGGAAGTAATATCCCATCTAACCCTGCCCTCTGGCAGTGGGAAGCCATTCCCTGTGTGCTGTCCCTTCATCCCTTGTCCCCAGTCCGTCTCCAGCTCTCCTGGAGCCCCTTTAGGCCCTGGAAGGGGCTCTGAGGTCTCCCTGGATCCTTCTCTTCTCCAGGTGAGCACCCCCAGCTCTCCCAGCCTGGCTCCAGAGCAGAGGAGCTCCAGCCTCTTTTTTGCTACTGTGCAAGACAAGCAATCCTGTTCTCCTTCTTGGACACAACAATGACCAAAGGGTTTTTATGACTTGTGCAATTGTATTTTCCATGCAATTTCTGCCACGGATTTTCATGCTAGGAGAAGAAACTGGACATCAGACAGAGACTTGTTGAGAGATAAAATTGCAGATTTTGGTAGTAGCACCCTGGGGCAAAGAAGACATGGTAGATATTCATGTTTCAGAAGCATGTGAGCTCCAGAGAAAGAGATGGAATATTAGATGGGATTAAATTTTGATAAAATAATCTGACGTTGAGTTGCTGTTCAGATTAGGTAAGAGGTGGAATGATCTTGCAGAGAACAGTGTGAATTCCAGCATAGGGAGGAAAAGGTTTTGTAAGATGATCTCCTGAGGTCTCTTCCAATCTCAGTGATAATGCATTTCTGGGATTTATTGCAGGAGAGGTGGAGGTTATTTTCATGGAGACATCAGTTAAGGAAAAGTGGAGTGGAACTGAAAGATAAGAAAGTGAATGTTCTTATCTGCTTTAACTCTCACAGACAGTGGAGAAAATTGAATGCCATTGAAGGGGGATGTGTTTGATCTGAAGGTTGATCTTCATGATCTTGGAGGTGTTGTCCAACCTTAATCATTTCTGTGGCAATTCTATGATTTTAAAGCAGTAGTAAAACCTTGGATATTTGGTGCTCTCTTTCATGGTGGGAAAAGATCAGAAAAGAAAAGTGAAAAGAAATGGTGGCCACTTGCTCAGCACAGATTTTTCCCACATTAAATTTTTTTTTTGTTTGCTCAGAAGTGACATTTCTCTCTTCCAAGCAGTAGCCTGTAAGGAAATCCTTCTGGAAAAGAGATTCCTCGCTTGTCTCAGGCTGCCACAGCAAGATTCCTGAGCACCCATGCAAGGATATTCCAAGAAAACTGTGTTACATCTCACCACAGTTTAGCTAAAAAATTCCCAAAGGCAATGGATTGTAAATACTTAAATCCTGGTGATCACCTGAAGGAGTTTTGATGGAGAAGAGAATGTTCAGCTCTAATATTTCTCCATTAATTCATCCCATGGGATTGTAACTCATCTACAGTCAAGGCTTCTTGCACGTAGGTGGAGAGCAGCCGATATTTTTGGGAGGCAGGTAATTTCACCCCAAGAAAGCCACCTGATCCAGGTGGAACATCCCCCCCTTGGACATGCCTGACTCTTTCACTGACTGCAGAGTCAATCATCTCAAAGCAGTTGTTTAAATGTAGACTCCTAGAACAATTTGAGATGTTCTAGAGTATCAATATGTGCTTGGGGTTGGCTGACAGGATAAAAGATAAATATGAGACGTGAAAACTCAGCAGCAGACATCAACCACATTCATGGAGTTAGAAAATGAAGAGTCTTCATTTGCAAGCTGAGTCCCAAAACATGGGAACTTCAAGGATAATTTAATCCATAAGTGAACAGTCAGGAATAAAATGAAAGAGAAATAATGGCTTATGATAAAGGTGTTTGATGGGTTAGCAAAAAGTTCTTTTGGATCACTCAGGTCCCATTCAAGCCTTTTTGGAGTTCCCCCGATGTAACTCAGTCACAGTTAAGGCTGTGGATGATCAGAGACAAAAATCCACCAAGCAAAATTCACAGGGATCAATCTCCAGCAGCTGGCACTTGGTGGGCTGGAATAGACTCCCATTAAAGCTTTATTGCACAATCCCTGAAAATTAAATCAAGTTTCTCAATCTTACTGTAAAACCTGATCCAAGTCCCACTGTAATGGATGAAGAGAAACTTGCTGACCTCTGCAGACTCTGGATCAGGATCCAAGAGGATTATGGATGCCGTGAGTGAAGTTCTGGACAAGAGCCCAGGTTGGATGAGGCTTGGAGAAACCTGGTCCAGTGGAAAGTGTCCCTGCCCATGGCAGGGGGTTGGAACAAGATGATCTTTAAGGTTCCTTCCAACCCAAACCTTTCCATGATTTATGATTCATTATCCCCCACCACAGGAACTCCCCATCACAGTGGGATATGGCATTTATGGGTTGGTTCAAAAAAGCTCCATGTTCTTTCCAATAAAAATGTTTTACAGACATTAGGCTCCACTGGGAAGGCCACCACAAGTGAGGTGTAAAGGAAAAGGTATCTTCTCTTCTGAAATATCCCTTTTTTTTCCAGTCTGGCTATCCACTGAGGATGGATTGTCTACATGAATTTTACTGTACAGAACCCACCAACTGCTGTGATCTCAGCAAGGACCTCTAGGTGTTACTGCAACACAATTAATAATAAAATGTCATCAATACAGAACAGAAGCAAGGCAAACATAACATCTCCAAAATACTGAAGCTGCTGGTTGTTGTGGAGAACATGCCACCCTCTAGCTCTTCCCAGAGAAAAAAGAACCACTGTAAGTCTTGCTCACCTCAGAAGCTGAACACAGACACCAAATTCTGATGAAGGCAAAATGGAGACACCCTTTTCTCTCCCTGTGCTGGCTGCCAGCCAACCAAAGGCATTTGAGATTTAGAGAGACAGAATGTGGAAATAATACAAGACAAGGTTCAGAGGACAAGTCTATAAACTAATCCACCTTCCAAAGGAGTGCAGAGATGCATGGGAGAAACAGGAAAAGCTGGAAGCAGACATGTTGAAGAACAGGCTAACGGGCTGAGTCCATGGCCTGTGCTGTCTCACTGACTCCTTTCCTAGAGCTCTTCCATCTGCTCCCTTTTGTCTTCCATTCCCATTCACAGCTCCTTGGAGTGCGAACAGCCCTGCTGTTTTGTGGTTGTGCCACATCCAATCCGGAGGCACCCAGGCTCTGAACTGACGTACCGTGGTTTAACGATAATAAATTCTACATTTTATTCACGCAAAGAACCCATTTGCCCTTCCCTTCCCCAAAATTTGCACCAGAGGAATTAGAGAGTGGTTCTTCTGGGGAGTGGTTGGGTAATCTGTGGTCAGAAGGTGAATCATGGGGTGTTGCCACTCCATGCCCATATACAAATCAGCAAAGCAGCGGAAGAAAAGGAGGAGGAAGAAATCAGGAAGCGCATGACTTGTTCTCCCTTTCTCTAACTTCAGCAGTGGTCAGAAAGCTCCTTCCTGTCATCATGAGGAACCCAGAACAACAGGTAATAGTGAATTTAGAGCGAGGAAATACTGCTTGGAAAAGGATCTAATCCTCTGGAAATGGTAGCATCCAAATTATCAGTCCAGAAGAGAGCACACAGCATCCCTTGCATCTCCCAAATCAAAACTCACATGGATTCTTAAACTAAATTAAATATCAGGTCCCCAAATCCACATAGAATCATGGAATGGTTTGGGTTGGAAGGGGCTTCAAGGATTATCCAGTTCCGTCCCATTCCATGGGCAGAGACAACTTCCACTATCCCAGGTTGCTCCAAGCCCCATCCAGCCTGGCCTGGGACACTTCCAGGGATCCAGGGGCAGCCACAGCTTCTCTGGGCACCCTGTGCCAGGGCCTCCCCACCCTCACAGCCAGGAATTCCTTCCCAATATCCCACCTAACCCTGCCCTCTGGCAGTGGGAAGCCATTCCCTGTGTCCTGTCCCTCCAGGCCCTTGTCTAAAGTCTCTCTCCATCTTTCTTGCAGGCTCCCTTCAGGTATAGGAAGGCCACAATTAGCTCATCCCAAAATCTCCTTTCAGCAAAGAAAGAAGCATAAATCAGGACAGATTCCAGTGCCCAAGGCTCTTGTAAGAGCAGCTGGTTTGTTAAACACAGATTACAAGTCGATACCTTTATTTGATTCTTTTAATGAGAATATGAGCAAGTCCAGTGCTCCAGATGCTGAAAGGCAGCGATGTAAGATAATTTGTCGTTCCAACACTTCTACAAATATCAGCATCTTCTAGATTTTTACAGACATGACCTGTTCAGCTTTCAGGTTTGCCCACGGTGTAAAGCTCCATGAAAAAATGAGAGTTTTGGAAGGCCATGAACCACTCAAAGAGCCAAGAAAAGTATGTGAAAGAGAGGAAAAATGCAATAATGCCTTGCACTGCTTTCTCAGCTAAACACGGGCAAAGATCATGTGTAGCTATTGCTCTGCTGGCAGCTTTTCCTGGAGTATTCATGGATGCTTTTTCCCTGTGTGTGACACTTTGCACATATATAAAATACTCATTCTGAGTTTGGCCCTGGAAATACTTTGGATGAACAACTCTTTCATCATTCCAAGAGGAATACTGCAATCAGGAATTCAGTGGCCGTTGGAAATCACTTGGGTAGCAGCAGAAGAGAAACATCTCATGGGAAAAGGGGAAGGAAGAGGATTGATAGGGAAAATAAAAGCATGGAGAAGGCATGCTTTAGACAAAGAGGCGAAGAGGATAAAAATGGGAAGAAAAGTGATTTCTAGCCTGGCTCAGTTTGGAAGTTTTGATCGTGTGAGGGGTGCCACCAGTCCTGCCCCTGTGCAGGATGAGCTGGTTCCTGATGAAGACTATGGGAGGCTTCTCAAGGACTTCACAAAGTGCTGGATTGAGTTGGGGAGATCTCCACGTTGCATTGGCCTCATATGCAGGTTTTGATGGCCTTTTCTCTCCCCGCCCACTGTCAGCTCAAAATTACGTCTGACACATTTCAAGCTGTGAAACAGCCGGAGAAAGAGCAAACTGCTCTAAGTTTGCAAATTTCAACTGAGAAGAGAGGACAGTCTTTCTAGAAAAGTTTTGCTGCTGATGTTTTTCACCTTCTGACTCAAATCAGAGTCCCCCACCTGCCCCTTTGGCATCAAGTTCATTAAATCTGGTCCATCCAACATCAGCGTTTGAAAATAATGAGTCAGAGCAACATCCACTCCACCCCGAGAGCCTGCCCTGATCCTCTCCTGGGGCAGGATTAGCTTAAAAATTGACATGCCTTGAAAAATGCAAAGCATTTGGTTCTTGTGCTCAGCCTTGTGGTGGCTGAGTCAGTGGCAAGGATCCAGTTTGGGAGCTGAAGCTTTTCCCCGTGACCAGAAGTCGTCAAAACTCACTCTTTTCGTATGGAGCGTATTTACATTGAGGATGAGAAGGTATTCCAGCTGGAAATAGTGCTGGAAAGAGGGAAGGACAACATAGTTGTGCTCCAGTTGTCTGTAGGAGCTGGGCTTGAGGATATAAACTCTCCTAGATCAAGCTCCCAGATCCACAGGGAACTGATCCATGGTCTTGCCATCTTGGATGTCTCAGCACAAACACCATGGGTATAATCTGTGGACTCCAGAAGCTCTGGGCATTAAGAGGGACACATTCAGTTGACAATTTTGGTTTAATTGAATATTTTTGTTGTTATTGAATCCAGGTTTCACTGTCAGTTTGCAAAGTCCAAGGTACAAATGGGAAAAGTGGGAAGGTTTTTACTTCAACTTCCAGACCTTGCTAAAAGTTGCAGCAGAATCCTATGAATTCTCTGTTCAAGGCCCAAAAGGAAGAAGAAAGTTGATGCAAATGCAAAAAAACCTCTCTTTTTCTCTCTTTCTGCTGGTTAAAAACTCCAAAATCTGCATTTGTAAAATCTAATTTCTGTATGAAAATAATCCCACAGATTCCTGCATGAATTCTTTGCAGAAACAGTGATTCCTACTGAAAGTACTTACAGAAAATTCACAGTTTTTCCAGGAGAGGGTGGAATTCTGCTGTTTTTTGTACTCTCAGCAAATGAATAAATAGAGAGATCATGGTGACAAATTTTACTCTCCTGAAGTCCACTTTTATTTAGGGCTCCTTTTCTGCACTATAAAGAGAACCATCAACAGGAAAGGCTTCCCATTTCTCATGAAATACTTCGTAACACAACTTTTTCTGATGAACCCTGAATTTTTCTGGCAATTTACCTGTTACTGACATAGAGTTGTTTTTATTGGCTCAATACATTTTTTCATAAATAAAACCCCTATAGAAGATTTTAATCTCAAGTCTAAATGACTGTTGTGCACTTTTGTGCTCTTTGTTGCATTGACAAATCTGCATTTTATAAATCTGGGATTTTTTTTTCTTCCTTAACTGTAATCCTCCCAAAGTTCAAACTATGTTGGTAACCATAGAAGTGATTTTCCTATAAGTACTTTCTAAAATTTAAGATGGAAAAAAACTTAAATGTGATAAAATTATACCTTTTAACAATTCAATCCCTTTTCTTTCAAAACCACTTGCATTTAGAAACAAAATAGTTTGTTTTGGGGAAAACCCAGAAACGCCAAAAACAGTTGCAGGAGGTACTCATAACACGGCAGAAGATTTTGGTTGTATAACTGAAGTCCGTAAGAACAAAATAAATGAGAGGTAGAATTTTCTAAATTGCTATTAGGAAAAATTAGGAAATATTACTGGTCATGGCACCAAGGCTGCCACAGCTCCAGTAAGGTTTGGGCAATGCTCTCAGGCACATTGTGGGATTTTTGGGGTATTCTGTGCAGGGCCAGGAGTTGGACTGGATGATCCTCGTGAGTCCCTTCCAGCTCAGGATATTCCGTGTTGCCTTGATTATTGCATATACTCAATAACATGATTGGAAATGTCTTTGCCCTGGATTAAATTCAAAAGGATTAGAAAGCAATTACACTTTGCTCCATTATTACTGAAAGAACAAAACCTCCTCAGGCTAAAGGAATCATCTGCATTTGGTGTATGTTAGATAAGAAAGTATCAGATTTGCTGCATGTCAGATAAGAAAGTGGCCAAACACGGGGTCCCTTTAACTCTACCTTGTAAGGCGCTGGGCCAGATGATCTCAGGGCATCTCAAAGGTTCAAAAACACACCTGGATATGAATCTTCTTGTGGATGAGGTTCATGGAAAGTTTTGCTGAGGTTTACAGATCGCTTGTGTAAATCTCGTTGGAGTCATTGTGGTTTTGGCATGGAATCAGAGAATATCGAACCTGAAACCTGTGGTTTGTTTTTAGACCATGAGTCACACACGTGGTGGGTGGAAAAGTGGCACAGCTCGCTTGATAACAACAGTTTGCTCCAGATCTGGGGCTGGAATTGGTTGCAATCCTTCATACCTGAGCACAGAAACCAAGTGTCACAGTGAATACGTCAACGTGCAACCCGAAAATTAACGATCCCACGGAGGCAAATTATCACCTCTCCTGTCTCACTGTTTATATACACACCACATTTTAAACCAGCTTATCTGCCTCCATGTATCCCGTTTTCCTCCTGCACTTCCATCAGGGTCTTGATGACACCTGTCATTAAGACAGATGAGCTTGGTAGAGAGCCCAAAATGAGTGGTCGGGAGGATGCCTGCGGGCAGCCTACAGATGTCCCAGGAATGGCTCTATGGATGTGTAAATCTGAGCCAGGAAACATGTCAGACAAGCCTGTTTCCTGGCCTTGCACCCCTAGGTCACTGTAAATACAGTCATTATTATCAAGAACTACTTAGTAATAGTACTTAGGCCATCAGTTGGGCTAATCACAGCTAAAAATAAAAGTTCTGCCTTTACTGCTAAATTAAATTGGTTCTGGATCCAGGGCACTGGAACAGTGCTGCCTCTACCACTCTCCTTAGAGTGGTCTTTAGTGCATTTAAAGCCTGGATCAACTGGCATTCTCCCAAGCAATTCCTGAGCAGATCTGGGAGTTAACACATGCCAGGGAGCTTTACTAAGAAGAAGCTTGAATGTGGCCACCCCTGTGGGAATTAGACTCTATTTTGGATGCAAGGGAGTGTGATTATCCACAGATGGTGCCATTTGGTGCCAGAGCCTGTGCCCTGATACTCTCCTGGCTACTGGAATAGCTCTGTGGGCTCATTGGGCTGCTTTGGGTTGAAGATCTTATCCTACAGGTTGTTGGAGACTGGGAAGATACACCAGGGAAGGAGTCACTCCATTTGGGCCATTCTGTCTTTCTCCAGACCTGGGACGTGGTCAAAGATGGCTTTATTTGCCTCAGAATGGTTGGTCTTGCCTAAGTGCATCCCGTGTCTAATTCCACACAAACACAGGAGAAAACTGAGGATTCTTACCCCAAGGAGTTTCTAATCATTAATCCCTTACAGTTTCCAGTTCGTGGTGCCTGAGGAAACATTCCTTAACTCATGATTGCTCCTCTGATTAACCTGCACGGCAATTCTCTGATCCCTCAAGGAAACTGGGTGGCACACAGTGCTCCTTCTACAACGTTCTCACTTGCAGAATCTGAGGCAAAATTGAGTCTTTCTGGTCATCCACTCGACCTTTCCATACAACAAAACTGGATCAGATTCACTCATTAAATGTAACAACTTACGGTCAGCCTTGAGTGCGCCCAAACAAAAAAACATCCCAGCCTTGGCCTGACTCCAAAGAACATAAAACTGGCCACATCCCCGGAAAAACTCTTCCAGGGGCTGATAAATCCCATTTGAGCTACTCTTGGTAATTGCCACCAGTAGCCATAAACTATGTAGACTATTTGCCATCTCACAGTGTGGTTTCAAACGCCATGTGAGGAGCAGCGTTGGATTTTAAGGAAGAGTTGGGTTTGGTTTTTGTTTTAGTTTAGGACAGCCAGCAAAAGGAAGGCCTAGTGATTCAGAAATCAGGACATGTGTGCCTGGACACAGTCATGGTGCCGGGTTCCTATGACTTAATGAAGTCTTAATGGCTGTTCAGCTGGTGGGCCCTGGATAATTGCCATTTGTAAGGGAAATCCTCTGTTGCTGCCTCATAATCCTACACGTCATTTCTTACAGCCTGGGAGGATTTCTGCCCTTTCTGTGATCTCTGTCTCTTTGCCCCCAGAGACATCCTTCCCTCTCCAGAGGCGGGCGGTGAGGATCTGAACAGAGGTGCGTTCCTGTGGTTTAGACCTCGAGGAAGAAAACCCATTCTGTGGTACAAAAACTTCCTAGAATGGAGTCAAAAGGTCATTTGATGGAGGAGATAACCTACAATTATTCATTTCATTGAGATATCTACACACCTGGTTCTTTTTTTCGTGCAGAACTGATGCTCCCAGTAAAAACAAGGAAAGCTGTGATTTCTATCAGTCTCATCAGCCAATGGATGTAAAGCCCCTTGTCTTGTGTTTGTCAATATCTGAATATCTGTAGTACCTTATAACTAATATATGAAAACTTAGACCTAGCTTAATTTTCTAGTCTCAGTCAGTCTTCCAACGTTCTATAATTAATAAAGAGGGTCCAACAGGTAAAATGTCCCCCCATCCCAAATGCTTCAAAATGCAATCAGATTTAGATGAACTAATGAATTAAGTTCAGGATTGTCTATATTTTAGTGGAAAAAAGTGTACAGAGCTTCACTGGCAAGTTAATTGCGTGTCAATGTTAACCTAAATAACAAATTTCTTTATTTGGGCAGTTAATCCAATTATTTCCAGTTAATCACCTGGAAAACATCAATGAGTGGCTTGGCCTGAAAAAAACTTTATGATTTACACTTTTTTTCTTGCTGAAAATTTAACTGATTTTGCTTACCTAAAACTGAATTAAATTTTTCCTCCAGTCTCACAGCCATCAAATTTCTAGGCAAGAAAAATCTTGGTTAATTTGGGAAAATGCGCTATTTGCCCTGATGAAATGAGCGCCCAAACACTTCACACCTACTTTCTTCAGTGGGACTAGGATTTCCTAGCAGTAAATCTGTTTGATGTTTAGGATTAAAAGTACTGGCTTCATCTCACTCAAGGCTTCAGGAGTTAGAATGAAAATGCAAATATGCAAATACCAATGGAACCAAAGTGGATTTATACTTCCATTGGAATCAGGGCTTTTAGATTCTGTGATTCCATGATTTACCTGTGAGTGATGATTGAATTAAATTTAGAGGTTTACTGGAGAAATTTGTGGACTACAAAAGGAAGCAAACACTTTTCTCTGCTTTTTGAAATCAATACTTTATGAAAGGAACAAAAAACAAGCCTGTTCGATGTGTGTTTCAGTTTATACCCACATAAAGATTTGTAATTTTGAAGCATTCTGGATTTACTCAACAAAATGGTAAAAATATTAAAATGGAGCAGATCAAAACATAGCCACTGGGACAGAGGTGATTTAACTCACTTTAGAATTTAAGTTTAGATCTGGAATTACAATAGTAGAAGAAACAAAAGGAGATTGAAGAGCAAACACTCTGAGGTCTATGACATCTCTTCCATTGATGGAACATTGATTAACATGTAGGACAGGAGAGTTTTCCTTTTTTTGTGTGTTTCATTTTCAAGAGATCAAGGAAAAAGTGGCTGCAAAAGAGACATTGTGAACCTGCTATTAAATGCTGTGAATTTTGTTATTGTAAGCCAGACAAAGTCAAGCAAGCAGTAGTCCAGATGTATTACTTAGAAATTATTCTGCTAATCTGTCAAAATGTGGGAATAAATATCAAAAGTTACTGTTCCACTCAATCCCAGCCCTCTTTCCCAGAAATATCTCTGTACTAAGTCACGGGGGAAAATTATATAGATAATTGGGATAAAAGAAGTTTACAAAATTATGTAAAGAGAATTTGAATTATTCTTCAAAGAGAATAGTGTGAGAAAAAAAGAAATACCCGAGAAATATGAAACATGCAGATAGCTTTGAATGATCATGGAAGAATGAAAGCTTCTTTCCATCGCACTCTTAAATGCAAATTTAAGTATAAAGACAAGATGTACAGCTAAAATATAACTCCAGCACCAGTGGAAGGAGGTTATTTCAGGAAAGCTCACAAAACTGTGCATTGAATTCACAATTTTCACTCCTCAATGAAACAATTACGTGTGGTGAAAACTCAGACACAACCCACTGTGTATCAGGAACAACGGTCTTCAAGCTGAGATATGACAAGAAAACGTAGAAGAACAGAGATAGTTTAGCGAATCCGCGTGAAAGGAAAAGAATGGAAAATCCAAGATAAAGTGAATTTTTTTGTGGGTTAAATGCTTTGCACCCAAGCCTTTAGTAACAGGAAGCCCTAATAGGAACGGTTGTTAAATGAGCAATAGTGAACAGTTAAAAAGTTGGAGGCAAATTACTAAAATTAATAATGGCCAAAAACACCACTGTGAAAGATTCCCAGGAAAGGTACTAATAATCACTTATCTCCTAATTATGTGGAAGATGATAATGTTGCCGAGGTTGGACCATCGTCACCTATCACTGTGATATTCTGCACAGGAATTAAAGGTGTGAAAATAAAATTATTGAGGTAGAGAAAATGAACTCCTTATTGACAAAAGAGTAATGACAATTTTAATATTATAAAAATAGAATCTGAAAGGACCATGGAAAGATTAACTGACGATGTTTGATCCACACATTTCTGCTGATGGAAAAGATGGAAAGGTTGGAAAAGAACTCCAAGATCATTGAGTTGAAGATCTTGTGTTTACAGAGTGTGTATTTAGTACATATCCTACCTAAAATAGGTGTTTATAATGACTAGAAGGAAAATTGTGGGAAATTCATCTAGGAATTACAAGGAGAACATCGAGACTGCACCAAGAAGTAGAAGGAAAAATTTTTCTTTAGAGAAATCAGTGAAAATTCTCAAAAATTGAAGAAGAGGAAGTTGCTACCAGTTCACAAGATTATTATGTCCATCTGAACTGAACAGGAGTCCAAATCTTGAAAATGGGAGAAATCAGTGGCAAAATAAGTTAGTTATCCATAGATTATAAAATATCTTGGCAGCAGGGTTGGGTTTGGTTGGAAGCTCTTTCCAGAGTGGTGGGAATAGCAGAAAGCTCTGTGATACAACATGGTGCTTCCACCAGGAAGGACGGCTTAAATTATCCCCTTCCTCTCTCCTTCCTACTGCACATTCCTGTCCCTGTGCCAGGTCAAAAGGATTTTATTGCAAAATATTCCTGCATTTTTTCCCCTCCTGGATAGTAGGTCATTTGAACCCAAGTCATTTCAGTCACCTGGCTCAGAAAGTGACACCACAAGTGGTTGTGTTTTTACCACTGGGGAGCCGGCACTCAGCTCTATAAAGATGGGAATCTCCACTCAGATGCATTGTCAGGGACAAGTCAGGTTAACTCATGAGAACCCTTCAGAAAAATGGAATTAAAAGTTAGTTAGCTAAAAAGAGATGGATGAGAAGTCAAGAGAATCTCAAGCTTGTCAGGAAATTCCTTTGGGAACAGAAGAATGAAGGGATTGTCATGCCCTGAATTTATTATAAGAGTCCCTCCCACAGCAGATTCACCAATTCATCCATAGAAAAGTGTCTCTTGATCCCACTCAAACCTTAATTACTTACGTATTAATTGGTTATCTTATCATAATGTTGAGGATCCCACATCATGAGCAGGACCATGTTCTGTGAGGAGTTGTGCAACCACAAGGTGCTACCTAAGGGTCACCTTATTCCATTGAATTCCCAGTGGTCAGGTATGGAAGAGTTGAACTTCTGTTGGGACATGCCTCCCAAAAACAAGTGGGAAACACTATAACTAGAAAGGGTTTTTATATCTGACTGCAAAACATTAAACCTCCTATTGATGCCAAACAATATTTGGCATGAGGTCCTTGAGTGGCTGAACAATTTTCTTCTACGTCAAATTTTAGTGTAATTAATGGGATGTGATTAATGTGACAAAGCCCAAAGGATTAAGGTAATGTGGATAAACTTTTGGACACATGAGCTAAAGGATTTGCATCACAGGGAATGTGATAACTCCTGTTTGAACAACTGAGCACCACCAGAGATACTTACCTTCTTCCCATCAACAGTGTAGAGCTTCTTCACCGGGAACTGCAGGATCTCTGTGATCTCATCCAGGAGTGTTTTGAAACTCCGGGCATTTCTGCGGTTCAGGATGATGGAGCGCCGAAATCCACTTTCCCCATTCTTAACCAGAGTGATTTTCTTGGGTATTCGTGGGCCATGGTGAGTGAAAGGTGTGGAATAATCTTCCAGCTTGCCCTCCTGAGCCGCCCTCCTCATGGTGCTGGAGGGGCGACTGTTCCGTGGCGGGGCCGGCCTGTGTCCCCCAGAGGTGATGCTGATGGGCTTCACGTACTTCTTGTCGGAGCACAGGTAGCACCCTCCATCCTCCAGCTGGTCCAGCTCACTGATGCAGTGTATTCCTCGTGGGGTGGTGATGGTCCGCACCCCAAACGGCAGCGGGACCCGATGGGAGAGGTCATCCATGAGCGCGTTGAAGCTCTTGAAGCTCCGTTGGTTGATGGCCATCTTGACTCCTGCAAACTGAGGGTCCCCACTCTTGAAGAAGGTTATTTTTTTGGCTGGAGGGACCTTGGTGAGGGTGCTGGCCCGAGCCACGGAGGGGAGGGGCGGCTCATAGTTGTAGGAGCTGGTGGTTGACAGGTAGTCAGCAGGCACCTGAGTCATCCCTCTTGCTTAAAGGTAACTACAAAGAGAAGGAAAAACAGAGTGGGGTTTGTTTGAGTCACACAGCATCAGAGCCTGACTGGTGTGGGAGCAACATCTGTGCTCCTCACAACAGCTCCATCACGAGCAGATTGTACCAACAAATCTTAGGAATTCATGGATCAGGCAGATACAGGGAAGAACAGCAGGGAGAGCAACTCTAACTTGGGTCCTCACAGACAAACCCTACTGGTCCTGCAAATTCCAGTGGGAATCCAGCCAGTGTCAGTCACCCCTGAGGCACAAAAAGCATGAGTCAGACCCCAAGGAAAACCCACAAAAGTGTATTGTTGTCCTTTGGAGTTTTGTGTCTTCCTCGCTTATATTTTTGAGGTTTTCTCTGAAATTATCAGAGCCAGTGATTATTTCAGCTTTATTTTTACAAGCACAGCACTGAGATTCTCATGTAACCTTTTAACCCTGTGGACTGGAGCATAACAAAAACCAAAACAAAGCTGAATTTGTCCATGTTGTGATTACACTTTGTAGCACACAACCAGTCCTGAGCTCACTGAGGGGCAGAGCAGTCTGGTTTTAGAACAGGCCATGCCAAAATGTGCTGAGTTCTGGATGAAAAATTTCGGTCAGTTATGTAAACAAATAACAAATATTACAAGACATAAATTAGAACTACAAAACTTGGTTCTGCTAAACAGTGGGAAAATTGGAAATTGGTTGGGATCATCTGCCCAATTTTTGTTGGTGCCCTTCACTTTTGAAGATAAACTGATTTTGGTGTTTCAGTCTGGTGGTTGCACCCCACCTTTTGAACACAAGTGGTTTTAATGTCTTTGTGCTGATGAAGACAAGACTCTTTCTCACTTGCCCTTATCAAATCCATTGTCATGGAAGTTAACTGCTAAAAAATTCAGAGCTCACATGGAATGAAACTATTGTGCAAAAAAAAGAAGACACTTTGATTTTGACATGAAATAAAGAAAGAATTAACACTGCTAAAATATTGGTTGTAATGAGCACAACACATTTATTTCACGAATATGAACAGTGATTCCCCAGTTTACTCTGAGTTAATTACTCAGACTTACATGACTCTAAAAATGGTGCATAAGAGATGTCATCTTCTGGTCATTTGTCTGCTCACAGATAGGAAACCATTTGAACTGTTAGTAAGGAATCAGTAGAATTGTAACTTGCAGAAGGAAGTTCTGGCCACAAACATTTACATCCAATTTATTTTCCAAATTCTGTTCTTAGTTGGTATCTGTTTTCTACAGCAACTTCCAAAAAAACTCTTACAAGAAAGGAAAATTTTAATGCTTACATATGCGTTCTAAAAAATTAGAAAACAATAAATGTATTTATAATGAAATAGTTCCCTCAGTTTGCTCTTGGTTACCCTTCTTGCAGTAGCTGAATGAAGTTCTAGTTTGAATAATTGTGATAATCACAATTTATTCTTTGGAGGACCAGTTTGGTGCCCACTGCCATTAATGGGAATTTTGACACTGTTGGAGCATTCAAAAAAGCTGTAAATGCTGAATTTCTCTACATTTTAGAACAAAACCATTATATTCTTACCATGATACCCTCAAGTGAAATATTTGTGCACGTTGTACTGCAGCAAATGCTGCAATAAATGGAAGTTTAAGCTCAGCTAGGTGAGAAAAGATATTAGGCATCATTTGAAAAACCACTATTGTGACAAATCCCTGCTTTTATTTATATCCAGGCACACCCAAAAGATTTCAGTATGATTTATTCTTTCCATGTACATATTTCACCAAGCAATTATTCACTTATTTATTTCCCAGTTAAAGGTCAATCCATCACTCTAACTCATCATTTCCAGGGAAAAAAATATCTCATTTCTCTATTTTCCAACAGCTTCCAGAAAGGTGAGTTTCAGTTTTTCTCCACAAGCCCCACATTGGAGCTTTCAGACAGCGACAGCATCATTTCCAAACAAATCCATTGTCCAAATTGTATTCCCTGGACAAACGGTGATCCACAATATGCTGACTGCATTCCCAGAAATCTAAACTGCTTCCCAAGGATTTATTCTACCTTTTTCAAGGTGTTAAATCATATTGTAAGGAGTACAGAAAAAATGAAATACAAGGACAAACCATAACACGCTTTCCCAATACTACAGAATAATTTCACAGGAATTTCAAGGGATGACTAATTTAAAGGAATATTATCCCTTAAGTTTTGGGTGATAGAGTTGATTACCCACCCCAGCCTAGAGGGTCTGTCAGATCTGCTCTTACAAAGCCATATATCCACCAAAAAAAAGGAAATAGAAACAGTTCCCATACAAAGAAGTTTAATAATATCCATTTGAAGGGTCTGAATTGGAAGGGAATTCTACTGTTAATCTGCCAAGGAAAATGCTCCTCTGCCCCAAGTACATCTTTTTCGAGAGACATAAGAGAAGTCTCAATGCATATTTTTGTACTTACATTGAAATACTTCATCCCTCTTGCCCAAGATGATTTTTCCTTATAGAATATCCAAGGGATTAAAAGTAAAATCAACCAAACAATAATAATTTAGAAAAGCAACACATCTAGCCAGCCACCTACAGGATGAAACACACTGGAAAAGGCAGGGAAAAAATGTTAACAGGTTACCTGCTGTCAATCAAACTGGCCTCAAAATGACTGACCACAGCTTGGAGGGTTAAGCAGGGCTGTGTTGCTAAGGATAGAAAGAAAAGCTACCTAAGCCGCTGGAGAAGGCTCTCAAATCCACCAGGGCTTTAGGCACAATTTGTCCAATCCCTCTCTTCCTTGTGCCCATGTAACTCCGGTATAAATCTGACTCTGCTCTGAAATCACACCAGTACAACTGGAAACGCAATCCAGACCAGGGAGGGAATATTCCCTTCTTAAATAAAAGCCTGCAAAGACCTGAAAATTTTCCTGATTCAACTCACTCACTAAAATGCTTTGGAATCATATTTATCTTTTGGCAACTCCAGGGAAATCAATGGGACTTGCATAAGGATGATGGTGGCTCTGAAGGATTTGTGTGGATCTGTCACTTCTCAGCTGGTTGATAGTCCCTTACTCAGGACACGGATGGGTGAGATCCGTAACAACTTTTTCAGGGAAATATTAAACAGGAAATTCTGGAGAGGCATAACCCCAAAATTTTCCATTTTCATGGCAGATGTCAAAGTCACAGTCTCAGAATGATCCTCAACAGCCGGACTATTGAGGTTTGGGGATGAAATAAGAACAGACCAGCGCGTGAATGACAATTAATGGGAAATTACTTGTTTTTCATAATTCACCTGTAAGAACCTTCCTGTTTTCTCTCTCAGTTCCTCCTTGCAAAAAAATCCACACATACAAAAACAACAACAAAAAAATCAGTTGGCTTTAGGTACAAAATCAGTGAGAAATCTCACTCCTGCATGGACTGGAATTCTTGAAGATTGGACATGATGATCTTGGAGGTTTTTCCAACCTTAATGACTCTGTGATTCCGTGATTCCATTACTCACACAGCCTACGCACCTTTCTCTCTCCCAGAACTAAGCACCTTCTTTTATAGAAACCAATTACTTGCAGAGAGATCAGGGTCATAAAGGGCTTCTATTGCAAGGGCAGGGATTTGGGGATCCTGCAAGAATAGGTTCAGCAAGTTTTGCATCTCAGATCCTCAACAGGAATCTTCTAAATGTGATGTCAGTGTAGGAGCCGTTACAGCCCTCTTGGTACAGCACTGCTTTTCCAGCTGTGGACACGTTTTTGAGGGTCCAGAAGCCATTTCTGTGGGATCCTTGACCCTGAGGACCAAGGTCATCTCTCTGTAGGCCTGCATGGAGTATAAGAGGTCACAGCTCTACACCAAAATTTGTAGGAGTCCACCCATGGGAAAGACTGAACTCCTGATGGAGGCCATTCTGCTGCCAGGGAGCCTGGTTCCTGTTTTTCAATTTCTCATCAACGTTCAAAATATCTCAAAAAGACTAAACTATAACAGGCAGGAAAGTTCTGGACTTGTAAACCCTATCAAACCTCTGCTGCTGGAATTCACACAGAGGAAGCTCCGTGACTCCTTAGCCAAACCTAATGGAATGGTTTGGATTGGAAAAAACTCTAAAGATTATCTTGTTCCACCCCCTGCCATGGGCAGGGACACCTTCCACTACCCCAGGTTGCTCCAAGCCCCACCCAGCCTTGGACACTTCCAGGTAGCCACAGCTTCTGTGGGAAACTGTGCCAGGGCCTCCTCACCCTCAGAGGGAACAATTCCTTCCCAATATCCCACCTAACCCTGCCCTCTGGCAGTTTGAAGCCATTCCCCTTGTTCTGTTCCCCCTGTCCCTTCTCCCAAGTCCCTCTCCAGCTCTCCTGGAGGGCCCCTTCACCTGCAACATTAACATCTGTTCACATCAGCCTTCACCTTCTGTCTCTTGCACTGGTCTTATTTCGGAAAGTTGTTTTCTTCCTCCTTCTCTCTGTTGGGGGTGTAGAAGAAGTAGAGGAATCCAGGTGTCACCCAGAAGGTGCCCAAGCCACGGCAGGAGAGCTGTCAGGGAATGTGACTCCATGAATTGAGCACCAGGCCTATAACCACCGCTCAAGGCCTTTATGAGGAACTTCCTGACTTGACTTAAATACTTTAAATTATCAAGAATCCAGCCCATCCAGCAGTGACAATTCATTAACCCCACTTAATACTAAAATCTGTGTCTTTCCTCTCAACTGAACAGTCCCAGTGTCAATTTTTATATGATTTTTGTTGATTAATCAATGTGCAGAATTTTGCTGGAAATTTCTTTTCTCATGGAAATAATTGCAGCTTCTATTTCTGCAAAGTCATTTCTTCTAGACAGAAGAAGAATTTACAGACCACCACTAAGGTTTGGGATGCAGCTGGTTGAAAATCTCACCTTTGTCTTCCAGGGAAATCATAAACAAAATGATTTGATGTGGAATTTTTCCCAGAAAAGGTGAGAGTTTCTAGCAAGGAAGATGAATCAGTTGAAAGATTTAACCACGTTTTTTCTTAAAAAAAGCTCATTTCAATTTGCCCCATGCTCTTTTTGATGAAGAAAAATATTTTTTAAATATCAAAGTGATCTTAATTAACAAGGAGTAATTATGGTCTGACCAAGATGAAGTAATGTACGGAAAATCACAAACTTTGAGAAATTTGATTCATAAAAAGATAAAAGTATTGAATTGGAAAGCAGATTATCCATTTCCCTATGAATATATAATAACTATCTGGAAAAAAAAGAGACCAAAATGGACAGAATGTATATTTTCTCCTCAATTAATTAGTTACTTAAATTACTTGAAAAGGATTATCAAAAGGACTTTAAGGTTTTCATTGTTTGGGAAGGAGATTTCCGATAGTCAATATGTTATTCTTTTCCATGGATGGATGAGCCTAAACCACAGCACTTTTCCTCATCCCAACCCTTAACACATGGAAAATCACCTCTAGGTAGGAACAGTGTTGGAGATTTCAGGGATTGACACCATTCCTTGAACCTCACTGTTGGATCGGAAAGGAAACTGGAGCTGCAAACTCTGTCTTCTGTGCCAAAAATCTCCTGGATTTGACAGCACCTACAGCTTAGAACATTTTCATTGCCCGTTTTCTAGGAGGGTTTAGATTCATTGCATCTAAGATCGTTTATTTCTTTTCCTTCTCTTCTGGGATTTTGTTGGGAATTTACAGGATCGATGGGTGGGGAAATGCTCCATCTCTGGAAACATTCATGGATGGATTGGATGGGGCTTGGGGCAACCTGGTCTGGTGGAAAATGTCCCTACCCATGGCAGAGGGGTGGAATTACATGGTCTTTAAGGTCCCTTCTATGGTTCTAGGATTGCGTGATGTGGATTGAAATGATGAGAGCACTGGAATTGTTGAACCTGGAGAAGGACTTGGAAACATCCACATCCTTGTCTGTAACTACCTAGGGCGTGGTATAGGTGTGGGATAAAGACTCTTCTCAAAAGAACAAAGCATTGAGACAGAGCGGAAAAAAATGCAGCAGGAAAAATGCAGTTTTGGTAGGAGAAGAAATAAATTCGTGATGATCATCAGAGACTGGGACCTTAGAGGTGGAGGAACAGCCAGACCTGGGGATATTCAAAATTCCTCTGATCTATTGAGACTGTGAATGTGTGGTAGGACCAGAGAACCTCCAAAGTCTCTTCCAGCCTAATTTATTCTGTGACTTAGCAAAGGCAAAGCAGATTCTCCAAAGGTTGCCTGCACTGGCTCAGGCTCCTGTAGCAATTAGAATCCACCTAAATACCAGTTTAATGTGATCCATCTCTGCAGCCTCCTGAACTGTTCCATCATCAGAGATGTTTTCTGGGATTTGACGGAATACACCACTTTGAATTTCTTTAACATTATTCGCTCTTCCCTTCTGTGATCACCGGATTTCCCTCTAAGAAATTTAAATATTCATTTATATATGTGAGCTATTTTGTTTTTCTGGGTTTTGGGTGGGCATTGGTGGGATTTTTTTAACAGGGTAGGTAGGGTTTTTTATATTAGTTTTTGGGGTTTTTTTAAAGAATGTACTTCCTTTTCTTTACTTGGGTCCATATCACTCTGAAACAAGTCAATCCTCAAAGCACAGCAATCCAAGTTGCCTTTCCAGGTACAGCCTCCAATGCAAAGGATTCCATTGCACTTAACCCAGGTAATGAAGAAGCCCAGCTTTCTGGAGGATAAGAATTAGTCTCAGGGATCAGATTCACAGAAATCTCCCTGCCATTCTAGATATATTATCTAATTAGTTTTTCAGCTATCAAACACAGGTGCAAAGCAAGAAAATCCACTGAAATAGCTAAAAAATTGTGGGTTTTCCCCCCAGTGTTCATTATTATAAAGCATTTATTCTGTTTACAAGGTCTCTATGTTGAGACATCATTTTCCATGGGTTTAAATCATGAAATTGAGTGCCTTGAACATGAGATAAAATACATGAGTTGAGAAACTTTGGAGGCTGTATATTGGAACTAGAGGGTGTTTTCAGGTCCCTTCCAGCCCAAACCATTCTGTGGTTATTCCTTTGGCAAGAGGTGCCTTCACTATGCAAATAAAATGTGCATTTGTGAAGCTGAAGACCAAACCCATGGTATCAGTTCAGAGAGTAGGGACTGAGCCATAAAGATCTGGTTCCAGCATCAGGACCTCAGACAGGACAGACCTTACCAAGACTGGCTCTAAACTAAGACTTGGTTCCAACTCCTCAGTGATGATCTTTGCTTTCTGCTTAGGCTGCCTGTGGAAATAGTGGAGTAACATTGCCTTGAAATGTTCAAAAGACATGGAGATGTGGCACTTGGGGCCATGGGTTAGTGACAGTGCTGGGTTAAGGGTTGGACTCGATGATCTCAGAGGGCTTTTCCAACCTCAAGGACTCTCTGATTCTTGGTGAGCATGGACAGGGACACTGTGATGACTGTTTGTTGTCCCTTCCCTACATGTCCTGTTGTCTCCCATCCTGCAGTCCCTCAGTTCAACCACGTTGTGACATCTCCCCCAGGATGCTGATAAGCACAATCCACTGTGAGATTGGAGCATTCTCCCACTGAAGGGAGCAGAGAAGACCTAACAAAGAGGACCAGTTGGTTTTTTCTCTAAAGAAACATAAGATTTGTCTCTTTCTAAAATGAAACTGAAGGCTTGAGAAACCAGAGGCCAGTTCTGCCACTTGCTGTTCCACACCCAGCTTTGGTCCATTGAAACAACAACCCTGAATCACAGGATGACTGAGGTGGGAAAAGATCTCCCAGACCATCAAGTCCAACCTGTGCCCGGTCTCCATCTTGTCACCAGCCCAGAGCACCGAGTGCCAGGTCCAGTCGTTCCTTGGACACCTCCAGGGATGGGGACTCTAAACCTCCTTGTCCCAGCCTGTTTGGCTGGGACACAGCCCTGATGACTCTGTTTCTGCAATGGGATCTGACAGCAACAGCCACCTCTGGGTGCTTCAGACTCTGCATTGTTTAGCTGCAGTAACAGGGCAGAAATACCTCTAGGATCAGAGGCACAGCTTTTGTTTCAGAGGGTATTTCTAGTGCCAGAGCCAGGCATTTCCCAGTAATATTGTTATAGGTAATCAGCACTGCCCTTTACCCACATTTCTGGCAGTATTGGGGAAAATAAATTATATTTTCTTTTGAGGTGAAGTCTGAAGTTTTATGTCCAACCTGCTCTGTATGTTTGTACCAGGAAACTGATGAGCAGAGGTGCTATTTCTCTTCTCTCTAATTACCAGGGACAGGACCTGAGGGAATGGTTGGAGCTGTGTCTGGGGAGGGTTAGGTTGGATATCAGGAAAAGGTTCTTCCCCCCGAGGGTGGCTGGGCACTGAGCAAGCTCCCCAGGGAATGGGCACAGCCCCAAGGCTGTCAGAGCTCCGGGAGCATTTAGGCAACGCTCTAGGGATGCACAGGGTGGGATTGTTGGGGTGTCTGTGCAGGGCCACCAGTTGGATCGATGATCCTGTTTGAATCCCTTCCAACTCAGGAGATTCTGTAATTCCATGATTCTGTTCATCACATCAGACTGGAGCAGCTTGCATCAACCCTAAAATTGATGCAATTAATTACAGGAAAGGAACACGATCCCAAGAACAACATGGATCACAAGGATCAGGAATGGGCTGAGCAGGTGTTTGCAGTCCTTTTGCCTCCCCATGGAGACTGTCTGGTAGGGATGTCCCTTGATGATGTGATCACAGCCACACAAGATGGCTCCTGTAACTCCCACCTCTCATCCCAGGGCTGTTTCCAGCTCCAAGAAGGAAGCTCAGGCACACAAGGAGTTTATAGAGAAGCAGCTGAGCTCTCCTAGGCTGGTGAGCTCCTCTGCAACAGGGAATGATGGAAAAGGCTGAGAAAGTTCAGCATCCAAGGGAAGCAAACCAGGTGATTGGAGCGAGCAGCTGAAGAACCAGGAATATGCACAAAACCCAGGACCTGAGGCAAGCCATGCCTAAAAACCGCCACCCAAAAGCCGATTGCTGAGAGATGGACCAAGAGAGTCCCCACGAGCTTTGGAGAGGTCTCAACCTGCAGCTGGATCTGGCCTGGCAGCTCAAGGCTGTACGTCAGGAGAAGGAACTCACCACAGGTTCCAGCAACTGCAGGGGCTGGAAGTTTGGGGTTTTTTTTTTCAATTTCCACACAAAACCACTCCAATCCTTCCTCAGGACAACAGCCCTTCAAAAACACAGACATTTTATTGCTGAGGTCACCTGAGTTCTGCGTGTGGTTCTCCATATGTGCAACAACCATTTGCATCCCAGTGTTTCCATCTGCCGTAAGGCACAAGTTAATTTCCTCTACACCACCATCATTTCCCTATTTTCCATTTCAAATAGAACATTTACTTGAGATTATTAAACCTCTGAATGCAACATTGGCTTTTTTTTCCCCCCGAACGGATCTCATTTTTCTGACCATTGTTAACATTTCCAGGCCCCTTTTATACGATTTCTCTTTCCTTTCTGATACACTCAGCTCCTTCCAAATGATTATCAATTTTGATTTTCATTAATGTATCTTTTACACTCTTAAAAAAATTATTTGAACATATATTAAATCAAATCAGATCCCTCTACATTTCAACATTTATGTCCTTTCTCGCTCACTTTTTCAATGTGTATTATTGAATCCATGGACAGCATTTATTCATCCAACAATGTCTCTTTCCAAAATGCTTTTAAACAATTTTCCGAGCCAAATCCAGCACTGTGTAAAATCTGATAAACAGTAGAAGCAGTCAAATTTCTCTGGAATCATGTGTTTACCTGGCCTTTTGTCTGGAATTCTTCTGCCATACAGCTGTGCACTTATTTGGGTCTCAACATTTGCTCCATTGTATTAGAAGACACAATGTCTCACCTGGAGTGACTCCTTTTGGCTTTGAGTAATAGGGAAAAAAATAATCAGGGATATTATGCCAGTTCTTTCTCCTTTATTCATCCCAGTTCACTTCAGCTGCCTTTGGGAAGTGACAGAGTTGGTTTCTCAGTTCATTCTCCAATATCCAACTTGTCAAGATCAGCAAAGCTGATCTGTGTTTTCCTTTTTTTTTTTCCCAAGGATTCCTCCATTTGTTCTTTACCAATTGCATTTTTTATAGTGACTTCCTTCCTTATTTTAAATCCTGTCCAAACCACTCTCTTATAGTTTTGTTCTTTAGGAGATTTTTTTCTTAAAGGTGCTCAATAACTCAGCCAGTTTCGACTAATTGTCCTCCTTATTAATTTATTATTAGTTTGGCTTTTCCCGCTACTTTTTCTCTACCCCCAGGATTTATATCTTTCCAATTCTTATTCATCCTTGATTTTAGTTCATGTCAGCAAAACTCTGACCTCTCATGCAGGGTAGCATTGCTAATACTGGCAAGCTGGCCAAATCTAAATTTGGTGTTTTCTGCGATTTTTGCTTGCCTCCACTTTTAGCACAATTAAACCGTTCTTAATTTCCCCCATCTACTGAATCCCAGTGCCAGACTTTCTGATCGGATGAGGCAGCAGGAGCTCACAGGAGCTCACGGGATCTCTTGGGATTGAACACCTGCTCCACTCGGGCACTGTGCAGGAGCAGAAGGGACAGAAGGGACAATGCTTCCCGTCCACGACCAGCTGTGGGACAATGCGGGGTATTTCCGACACAAAACGCTGCTTCCCAGAGGTTTTGGGGCCCTCCTGGAAGAACAAAGTGTCCTGGTGGGGTTGTTCAGTCACGTGGCCTCACAACTGCTCAACCCCAAACAGGGTCAGGGAGCTCGTGTGCAGCCAGGGAGCAGGGACAAGGATCAGCCAATGCCTGGGTACTGTGAGACAAATAAATCCTGCTGGGCAGGGTGCTTTAGGCTGGGTGTGGATGTCTGTAATGCCTCCAGCTGAGAAGGTCACTGCAGCCCTCCTTCAGAGCCACCAGAAAGATACATTGTCTTTTAGGCTGTGTTCAACTCAGGGAATGGTTTGGATTGGAAGGGACCTTAAAAATCATCCAATTCCACCCCCTGGAATGGGCAGGGACACCTTCCACTGTCCCAGGGTGCTCCAAGCCCCATCCAGCCTGGCCTTGGACACTTCCAGGAATCCAGGGGCAGCCACAGCTTCTCTGGACAACCTCTGCCAGGGTTTCACCACCCTCACAGGCAACAATTTCTTCCCAATATGCCATCCATCCCTGCGCTCTGGCAGTGGGAAGCCATTCCCTGTGTCCTGTGCCTCCATCCCTTGTCCCCAGTCCCTCTCCAGCTCTCCTGGAGCCCCTTTAGGCCCTGCAAGGGGCTCTGAGCTCTCCCTGGATCCTTCTCTTCTCCAGGTGAGCACCCCCAGCTCTCCCAGCCTGGCTCCAGAGCAGAGGGGCTCCAGCCCTTGGAGCATCTCCATGACCTCCTCTGGACTTGCTCCAGCACCTCCACATCCTTAAACCTTAACTGGAAGTCTCAAATGAGCTCTGTCTTAGAACTATTGCTTCTTTCCACACTCTGGAAAAGAAGCTCAAGGTGATGAACACGGAAGGTGACAATAAGGTTGTTTCATCCGTCCTGTCTCATTCCCTGTGTCCTGGCTCTAAATTACAAGAAATGAATGCTTGAATGGCCCCTGGCTGACCCTTCAAAGAACATTTTAAAAATATTTTTTTAAAAACTGAACTGAGAAGCATTACTGAGAATGAACACCTGAAATACTGAGAAGGAAGGGAGAAAAAGCCTCCAGAAAGTACTGCATTTCCTCCTGAGCTGACCCTTCAATTAGCATTCCTATGATATTCTTGAGACATGAGAAAGTAAAAAAATAATTAAATTAAATTTAAAGTTTTACTTCACCTCAATCACTCTTTCACAGCTTTTGAAAGAATGCTTGAAAAAGAATAGAAATTTCATATAGAGACACGGTTTGGGTCCTTTAAAAGATTCCACATTCGAACTTGTGATTTAAAATCAAAACAGCTAAAAAAGCCACCTCCTGTCCCTCCTCCAGGTGAGCTGCAGTTGAGATCCAGTTGAGATTCTCCTCCATGGCAATGGACACCGTGTTTTTGAGACTTGGTCTGCTCTGCTGCCTTCACCCCACAGAGAAGGATCTGAGTGTCCTGGTGCTTATTCCTCATCCTCATCCCTCTCTGTGGACATCACGATCCCTGTGGTGTCAGCTGGTGACTTCAAACTCCACATTCACAGAGTCAGGTGTAACCCTCCACTGCTGGGTCTGTCTTTTCCTTCCTGAGCTTTCCCAGAGGTGGTTCTGTCAACAATTTTCCTAAAATCACGGAATAATTTGGGTTGGAAGGGACCTCTGGAGATCATCCAGTCCAACCACACCACCAGGGCAGGGTCAGCTGGAGCAGGTGACACAGGAACGTATCCAGGTGGGTTTGGAATGTCTCCAGAGAGGGAGACTCCATGAAATCACAGTTAAAAGAACATTTCCTTATCTCCCACCACAGCTCCTCCTTCCCTGCTGGAATAACCCACACTCACACAACCCCCAAGCTCACAACCTCTGTGTCATGTTCAACACCTTCACACCAAACACTCCCACCTGGAGTGTTGCCAAATCTTACAGATTCCTGGCTGTAATTGCTCCCAAACCTCCTGCCATCTCTTCCCATAAAACACCTGTTTGAGTGACCTTATCTCAGCCTTCATAAATTTCTATCAGTTTTCACGATATTGTACAAGATCCATTCAAAATCCTGCCTGTAAAATGCGTCACTTCTGTAGTCACAGAATCCTAGAACCATTTAGGCTGGAAAAGACCTCTCCAAGATCATCGAGTCCAACCAAACACCATTTTGTCGAGGAGACCACAGCACTGAGTGTCACATCCAGTCGTTTATTGAACGCTTCCAGAGATGGAGACTCCACCACATCCCTGGGCTTAACCTTCTGCTTTTTGACATGTTTCCACCTTTGCCCTTACCACCCTCCGCTGGTCTGAAGATCTTTCTTGCTCCTGCCTGTCCTGAGGACTATGAGGGTTGGCCAATCCAGCTCAAACCTCTCAATCCATGGAGCAGGAAGTGTTTTTACACTGTGGGAATGGGCAGCAAGTGAAAGTTTAGGGAGAGATAGTTCTTGCTGCCATTCACTTCCTTTTCCTGGCCTCATACTCATCCCAAACCCACAGATTTTCTAAACCATGTTGGAGTTAAAGCAAAGCTTATGTAACACTGCAGTGATCACTCAGCTCCTCACCACCACCAGTTCCCAGCTTACATCTGATCCTGACCTGGATTCAGATGGGAACGCTGTTCCATTTGTCCTGTCTCTCCTTCAAAGGCAGATGTGATAAGGAATAGCAAGATTATTTATTAAGAGGCTTTGCATGCCTTTGAGGAAGCTTAAAGTGATAGTGTGTTGCAATGGGCGAGTGAATCGCCAACAGAATGGGAATAGGTCTGGAAAAGTACTGCAAAAAATACCTGGGATTATCTGCGCTGATTTTTTTTTTCCATGGGTTGGCGGAGGGCCGTGTTTTTCTGACTTCAGTGTTCACTTTGCCTGAACTTTAATGGCAAGGGCACCTGCCAAATGTGCTCGTGGGCTCGCTGAGGTGTTCGTGGAGGGCAAGTCAGAACGGCCTCCCTGCCAGGCCTCGTGGCCACATCTCAGTGACACGAGATTGGCTTGTGCAGTCAGGAATCGAGGATGACACCTGGTGAATAAGTCTGGTCAGCTAATGCAGAAAGAATGCGAAATGCAAGAGAAACCTGGGAGCAGTTGGTATGGGACAGCTTCAAACAAACTTTGATGCAGCTGGGAATGTTCCCAGAAGTAGGACAAAAAGTTCCACCAAACTGTTGTAACTTATTGAAGCAGCTGTAGTGGCCTCATTATTCTTAGGTGCAGTTTTAGTACCAAAAGTTGCTGCAAACGTGTTTCTTCCTGGTAACTCTTGATCAAATATTCTACATTTAGGTCACAGAATCGTTTAGGTTGGAAAAGCCCTCATAGATCATTGAGTCCAACCATTACCCCAGCACTGCCAAGGCCACTGCCCCATGTCCCCAAGTGCCACAACCGCACGGCTTTGAAATCCCTGCAGGGATGGGGACTCCACCACTGCCCTGGGCAGCTGTGCCAGGGTTGGACAACGCTGCAGGGGAAGAAATTGTTCCTGTTCTCCAATCTAAATCTCTCCTGGCACAGCTTGAGGCCATTTCCTCTCATCCTATCCCTGATTCCTGGGAGCAGAGCCTGACACCCCCAGCCACCCCGTCCTGTCAGGGAGTTGTGCAGAGCCAGAAGGTCTCCCCTGAGCCTCCTTTTCTCCAGGCTGAGCCCCTTTCCCAGCTCCCTCAGCCTCTCCTGGTGCTCCAGACCCTACCCCACTTTACAACTTTGCAGATTATTTTTATTGCCTGCCAGAGCCCCATTGCTCTCTGGGCTCCGAGGCAGGGTCTGCTCTTCTGCCACTCCCAGTCCTACCCAGTGCAACCCAGCACAGAAGCTAGAGGTTAACTGGCATCTGCACACACGATTCCATCAGGCAGCAAAGAATCCTTTTCTCATTCTCACAGCTTTACTGACTGCACCTGGATAAAATGTCAAAAAACCCCACATTTTTTTTAAGGCGTAGAACTGGCACGAGGCGAGTCCGGGATGAACATCAGGTCTGTTGAGCAAGCAGGTCTAATTTCCACAGATTTATTGCTCTGTTGGATTCCAGCAGTGCTCCAAGGCTGGATGGGGAATGCACACGCTGGGACATGGACACGGCCCGGCAGCACAGGCCCAGGCCTGCTGGCAGGAACAGACTTGCAGTGATCAGGCGTGAGCACACAGAGTCACCTCTGCTCTCCGGGTGCCACAACATCAGCCAGCCTCCCTTTGCTGGCTGACATCCAGCTCATCCTGGATGGAATGGAATTCCGTCATGGAATCATGGACTCGCTGAGGCTGGAAGACCTTCAAGATCATCCAGTCCAGCCATCAGCCCAGCACTGCCACTGTAACCCCTAAACCACATCAGCCAGTGCCAGATTCACACCTCTTAAACACCTGCAGGGATGGTGGCTCCTTAAACACCTCCCTAGACAGCCCCTGCCAATGCCTGACCACACAAAGAGAGAAAATATTTTTTCTGATATCTAACCTGAATCTCCCCTGTCTCAGCTTAAGGCCGTTCCCTCTGGTCCTCCCACTGTTCTCATGACAGGAGAGACTGAGCCCACCTCACTGCAACCTCCTGTCAGGGAGCTGGAGAGAGTGATGAGGTATCCCCTGAGCCTCCTCTTCAGATCACAGAATCGGAATGGTTTGGGTTGGAAGGGACCCTAAAGCTCATCTTGTTCCACCCCCTGCCAAGGGCAGGGACACCTTCCACTCTCCCAGGTTGCTTCTGGCCTTGGGCACTTCCAGGGAAGGGGCAGCCACAGCTTCTCTGGACAACCTGTGCCAGTTCTTGACCATCACAGCCAAAAACTTCTTCCAAACGTCTGGTTTAAATTTATCCTCCTTCAGCTTAAAGTCATTCCCCCTTGTCCTGTCCCTCCAGGTCCTTGTCCCAAGTCCCTCTCCAGCTTCCTTGGAGCCCCTTTAGGTACTGCAAGGGGCTCTAAGGTCTCCACAAAGCCCTCTCCTCTCCAAGTTCTCCGTTCTCCACCGTGGCTTCTTCCAAGCACATTGTGGATGCTGAGACCCAGCTGAAATCCAGCACATATCACAGAAAGCTCGGGAAGCCTGCAGGGCTCAGGGTCTTCCCATCTCAGAGTCGTGGAGATACAAACCTAACGTCATAATCATAAAATCATGGAATGGTTTGGGTTAGAAGGGACCCTAAAGCTCATCCCATTCCACTCTCTGCCATGGGCAGGACACCTCCCACTATCCCAGATTGCTCCATGCCCCGTCCAACCTGGCCTTGAGAATTTCCAAGGATTGGGTATCCACAACCTCTCTGGTTCTCAGAGCATCAGACAGAAGAGACAGACAAAGGCTGAAAGGAAAACTGAAGTTCTCATGGATCAAGTAACCTGCCCATGTAACCTGTTTGGCCATGGGGACAGCCATAGGAACACAACCTTTGTCCCCTTGGCCCCGATGTTGTGATTTGCACTTCTGCATTAAAGCAAAGAGAGAGGGACAAAGCCAATACCTGACACAATTCCATTGTTTCCGGGCGAGCTGCTCGGAAACAGCCACGGGAGGATTTTCTCTCCCTTCTCCAGAGCCCACCTCTCCCACTAAGCCCTTAAGCATACGCAGGATCCTTCTCACGCCATCCAGGGCACCAGCGTCAGCGGAAGCACCGAAAAAACTCTGGCAACAAACTCGGCTTCCATGCCCTGCAGGAGGAGGAAGACTGAGGGTAGCACTGGACAACCACAAGCCTGCAGGATGCCGCCAATTTGGGGAGGTTTTGGAGAAAAGCAGAAGAGTGATTGAGGGGTTGGTGAGATGAAGGAAGGAGAAAACAAAATGTTGAAAGAACTAAATATACATTGCTTGGCCAACTAATGCCCGAGGGAAAATTCAAGAGCTGGCAGGCAGGAGGGAGCCAAGAGCCAAGGAAGAAGTAGAATCTCCATTGTTGAGAGCTCTCAGCCTTTGGAAGTGAGCAATGAGGAATGACTGGGAGCCAGGAGATAAGTTAGGCTGAGGGGAAGCTGAGGAGTGGAGGCACTGCACAAAGAGATGAAATCAAGTCCTTTCTGGAACAACATTTCCAGGCACCCAGGTCCTGATTTTCTCCTGTATTTCTCATTCTCTGTGTGGTCAAAATGTTAAGGCTCTAATTCTTCCTCTTCCCGGGCATGCAGAGGAACAGCTTAATGTAGAGCAAGAGAGTAAAAATAGATGTGATGGGATAAAACTGAGAAAAGGGCAAGTGAGGTCAGCTAGATTGGAATAATCTGCAAATGAAGGAGCGGAAGCCCCTTCCCACAGGTTATTTAAAACTAAGATTGAGTGGGAAAAAAAGATTGTTTTGGTTTTTGGCAGGGGGGAAAGAATCACACTGTGAAGGGACGAGATTAAAAGATGCATTGTTTATCTCTCCAAAATTACTTAAAATATATTTAAACCACCTAAGCCTTATAAATGTCATTTTATATTTGAATGTGCAGTTTGTCCCTCTTGTGCATTAATGGGTACAAATTACTTATAACAATTGATAGCAATAAAACTCACTATTAACAATGATTTGTGTTTCTTCAAAGCACAATAAGAAGACAGCCATAATTACAGGGAAATAAATTAGGAGAAAAAGACTTATTGAAGCTCCAAACGAGAGCCAAGGGAGATCCAGTGAAGCAGGGGGGAAAAAATCCAAAAGCAAAACACCAGCAAGAGGTGGAAACATTATCTTGCACCCTCAGTTGCTGTAAGGAGCAATTTGGGGGAGTAGAAGATGTGAAAGACAAAGAGAAATCAATCACCAGCACAACCAATAATTCATAGTGTTTGCAGCCAGGCCAAGAACCTACTGGAGTTTTAAATGTTCAAGAGCAAATACAAACCTTTGTCACAACCCCAAAACACTCACAGGGATGCAGAAATTCACCAACCAGGGCTATGGCCACCAGAAAATATCCTTCCATAACAGACAGCTAGGACCAGGTGAGTTTTTAACCATGGATTGCCAGGTTCTTCACTTCAAAGTCTCAGTGGGATGCTGACCTGTGGCCTCCTGGTGAATTTATATCAGTTCTCACCTTCCCTTCTGTATTAATTCAGTTTACGTGGTCCTGCCATGAGCTTCTGAGCACACTGTACAAAGACCACGAAGGAAAGGATGAAACTCAATGTCATGTTATATTCAAATGGTCCCATTTGATGACACAAATGACCCTTATGTCATGAACTGTATGAACCTCTCTGCAGTCCAATACATCAATTAATTTCTTGATAGTAATTCACTAAAGAACTGTCAAGGGTTAATGGCCTAAGGCTCGTGTTAGCCAAAAAACACAAGGCCCCCCTTTTAGCTTGTGCTTAGAGAGACTGAGGGGCTGCCAAGAAAAGAAAAAGAAAGGGAAGAAAAAAAGGCCTTGTGGTTATTCAGATCTTACAGAGAAAGTCAAAGTTCTGGTTTAGGCTCCGACTGGGGTTGTGGTGACAGTGACATCTCTCCCAGCAGGGCCTGGAGCAAGCCTGGCTCCCTGCCTGAGCAGCACTGCTGAAAATGGACAGGAGTCCCCTCTCCGTGCACAGGAGCATGGATCTGCTTATGGGATCGATCCACTCCATCTCCTGCTGCCCCTAAACAGCCACAGAGACTTGAAGTGGCCGCAGCAAGTTACCTCAGCAAAAAGCTCTGGTCAGAAAGGAGACCTGTTTGCCTGGGAAATGCCTCGAAAAGGATGGACCCAGAGCCCACTGCAAAGCCTCCCAGGAAAACACAAACACAGCCCTTGGAGGCCTTCCAGGGATAACATCTGCATTGCTCAACAGAGCAAAGTACAGCCACCAGCTATGGCTTGTTCCCATCAGGAACCTTTCCCTGTAAGCAGAATTCCTGTTTGTCACAGGCACCAACTCCTTCCCCGGAACCAACAACATCCCAATTTCCTAGTAAGAAACAAATCAAAAAAGGACGACAGAGCTGCTGAAAAAAGACAATCAGGTCTAACATCAGTCCTCCAGTATCTCCCTTGTTACTCCTTTTCCCAGTGTTGATGTAAAAGATACAGAAGGACAGAGAGAGGCAGGTTCCACTCACCACAGCGAAGGTAATCCAGGTACATAGCTTTGCTCAGGTCAATAATCCATCCCAGCTCAGCCCTTCCTCGAGCACTGACAGTGGAGATCAAAAGCCAAGCAGAGAATTCCTGGGGTTCCTTTTCCTCAGCCCCGGGAGTGAAGGGTGGGACGCCTCTGCTCAGTCCCTGCCTGCACAGGGAGATGGGCCCCCACCTCCCTTCCTAAAGCTTTACATCTCTGCCCTTCCCGCAGCTTTCCCCACTGCCAGGTGCTCCCATGCTCCGCCACTTCTCCAGATAACAAAGCCAACAGGCTCCTCTGCCAAGGGGAGCTGCTTGGAATGGGATTAGGATGAGCAGAAAGGAGCTTACGGCTGAGCACCATCTGCGGTGACGATGATTAACTAACGAGGTTTTAAAGATGGGGTTTTTTTCTCTTGTTCCTCATGCAGGTTTGGTGACGGGGAGTTTTGCATCACCGTGAGCAGCGTGGTCTCTGCTGCTTGCCCAGCCTGACCCTGTGCTCCCTCCTCCTCCTCTGTCCACAGGTATTCCAGCCAGGAGCTGGAGCACAGGGAAAAGCTGGCTCCTGGTGGCAAAGGTTCTCTTGCCTTCTCTGATCACCAAGCCCATATTTTAAGTCTCCAGCCTCTGGTATGTAATAATTAAATCAGATTAAATGAGAGCAAAAGCCTCTCCCAATCTAAAAAAACTCTCAGGGATGGCAAAAAAAAAAAAAATCAGAGTCCAGAATTCAGTTTCGTATATTCCATCAGGGAACCTTAAACGGTATTATAAATTATAAGGAATGGCAAAAGTCACAACCCCAGGGAGGTGAGGGGAAATATTATTCCTCCTTCATTGGTTGGAAAAGAGGAATCTTCATATTCTGGTATTTTTTCCACACTCAGGACAGATCCGAAATGTCCCAAAGCCAAGCTCAACACCCTTGGCCCAGATGATGCCTCCATGTATTCTTAGCTCCATTCCCACTTGGGCACTGGAACAGCTCCCCAGGGAATGGTGACATTCCCAAGGCTGCCAGAGCTCCAGGAGGGTTTGGACAACGCTCTCAGGGATGCACAGGGTGGGATTGTTGGGGTGTCTGTGCAGGGCCAGGAGCTCGATCAATGATCCTTGTGGGTCCCTTCCAACTCAGGATATTCTGTGGTTCTGTGATTCACCCTCAAGAGTGACCTCACCTCTCCAGGGAACAAGTGAAATCTGAGATTTTAGCTCAGATACTGACCTCTGGAATGGACAGGTGGAATTACATGGGGTGGGTGCCTACTCTCACCCTGCCCAGTCATACATGAGGATAAGCACTTTCCAAAATCTTTCGGTATCCTAGAGTTAAAAACTAACCCTGAATAACTGTCACAGAATCCTAGAGCAGTTTGGGTTGGGAGGGACTTTAAACCCCATCTCATTCCAAACCCTGGCCATGAGCCAAGACACCTCCCACTAGACCAGGCTGCTCCGAGCTTTGGAACAATTCCAGGGGAAGAAAGACACCCCTGGAATCCTTGCTTTAGAATGAGCTGAGCCATTTTCCAGGCTCTGTGGACCATGTCTCACCCAGGAGGAACAACATCATATGTAAAGCATACAGTAGAAGCATAAAGAGTTCAATGTTTGAGTTTATTCAATGAATTCTATAATCTCAAATGAGCTGTGGCCATAAATAAGAAGTCCCAGAAATTCTTACCTACTTTCAGGTGTTTCTGTTTCTTCTACATAAAGAGAAACAGCCAAAGCTCAGCCAGCTCTGAATTATCCCTGCAAGTGCCTCTTGCCCCACTTGATGACAGACCAGAGGCTGCTTGCAATTATTCAATGGTTGTAACCACAGAAAAATCTAAAATTCTGCGTGATTGGTCCAGAACAACACCCCAAAAGACACGGCCACAACAACAGCGGTGTAAACGGATCCTCCCTCGGTGTGTTGTACTCCCGCCTCCTTTCTCACCCCATTCCCTCCGAGCCCCAGGAAAAGGAACTGATTTCAGCCAAGTGTGAGGATTCCACACGTTGCAGGCTGTAGCTGCAGGCAGGTGTTGTGTGACACCTCCCGAGGGATTGGTGGCTGTTTATCATCAGAACAGGGGAATCTCTCCAGCTTTACCCCGTGCAATGGCTTCGTCACCTAAAGCTGCACATGATCAGCTTGACCTCACGCTGCCGTGGTTGACTGGGGTTTTTTCCAAAAGGAGATTACACAGAGTGGGATTTCCAACGCTTTTTTCCTCCGAGGCTGCCTTAATAATTAATTGTTTATTATAATTAATTGCGTTTTGGCAGCCTCCCTGGCCTATTTTACCTGTAAATCTCCGTGTAACTTCAAGGCATTAATGAAAATAGACTCACCCACCAAGGTGGCTGAGGGGTTTTTATGAAGTGTTAAGGGAGAATGCAGGGGGGAAAAGGCATTTTGGAAAACGTGTTAGGCTTGAAAAAACTCCTGCTGGGAACACTGCTCAGATTCAAGGCTGAACCCCAGTCAAGTCTACAGGGGACAGAAAGCACCAGGGGTCGATAACTATTAACCCAGATTCCAGCCTTTTTAATAAACTAAAGCTGTAGGTCCCAGCTCCTCACCACAGTGGCTGTTCTGACCCTATTTCCTCCCCAAATAAAGAGTTCTGTAAGGTCTTGAGCTCAAAGCCCCAGTGAACATGACACAGCAGCAGGTCCAGTAACAAACCCAGGGGTCCCCTTTTCTAATCCCCTCCTCCACGAATAAACACCTCCCGCCCCTCGAGGAGAAATTTAGCAGAAGGCAGGAGAAATTTGCTGACTGACAGACAGGGAGAACCTAAGTCCTTTGACTCCCATAAACACCTCCTTAGGCTTGGATATTATTAGCACCTGTTTCTAATCCATTATTGAAAGGTTTTACACTTAACAGGGAAATTACCAAGGCTGTTGGGTCTCACTCAGAAAAACTGAGTGTGCTACAACTGGGATTACTTTGGGGAAATCACTTACTCCCTGTTCCCAGAGGAATATGAGCCAGCACCTCATTTCCAGGAGATGTTTAACCTTCTGCTGTGTTCTTCTCTCCTGAACAGGGCCTCTCTTTCTCCCTATGGAGTTATTTTCCATGTAGTGAAAGGATCTTTGTCGCAGCCTGCCAGAGGTGTTCATCAAGAGGTAACTGTGCTGCCCAGGAGAACAGAATGAGCCTAGACCTTCCTGTCTCAGTCATCAGTTCCTGCTCTCTACCAAAATAATTTCCAGAGTGAATTATGCTCATCATGTGTATGGTGACACAGAACTGTATGGTGATCAGGATTGTACAATTTTGGGCAGACTGCACTTAAAGGACTGCTTTGCCCAGATGACCCCAATGGTGGATGACCAACTTCTAGGAGGTCTAAAAGTTTGGATGTTACCAAGACTGTCCTGATCTGAATAAAGATGTGTCTGTTTATTGCGGGGGGTTGGACTAGATGAATTTTGAAGATCCCTTCCAATCCAAACCATTCCATGGTTCTATTCTATAGGACTGCATGAGGGGAGTCAAGAAACTTCAGCAATGCACCTGCAGGCCGATTCCTCTTCACCATTAAGCCTGAAGCTATTTCTTTGCCGAAATTCTCCTCTTTCCTCACCAAACACACATCCTGCTTCAGCCTTGCAGGGTCACTTGAGAAAGTTTGTCATTTGTTCCAGAATTTTATAAAAATAGAAACACCTGAAAGCCAAACAAGCCTGAAAACTGTGTTTTGTCCTGAAATGCAGCACAATAAATGCAGTAAACTATGTGGGTCAGTGAAAGAAGGGTGGTTGACCATTGGAACAGCTCCTCAGGGAATGGTCACAGCCCTGAGGCTGCCAGAGTTCCAGGAGAGTTTGGACAACGCTCTCAGGGATGCACAGGGTGGGATTGTTGGGATGTCCTGTGCAGGGCCAGGAGTTAGAAACCAAAACCACTGGTCTCAAAACATCAGTTCTTTGGAGGTATTTGACTGGCAGGATGGTGGCATTACCTTGCTTTGGTTCATCACAGAGATTAGAGACAAATATAGGATGCTCAAGCACCTCCAGACCTCATCTTCTACCCGAGCCTCTCTTTAAAACCAATCCCAGGCTCCCCACAGTGGTCTGAGCAGCACCCTCCATCAGCAACAGCTCTTGTGAATGAACCTGAAGGAGAGCCAGAGCTTTGCCAGGCCTGGCTGTGCTCATCTCAGCTGGAGCACAGCCTCTGCCCTCTCCTCAGAGCTCCATCTCCTGGTGCTGGGACACGACCAGCACATGCACAGCGTGATATCCGTGCCCTGACCACGCTCTCGGTGTGGTGGGCTCTGAGATCAGGATCTCAGGTTGCTGTTGAGAGCCAGCTGAGCCTTGCTGGGCTGAGGAGAAATCTCTGGCCTTGCCACAGTTGCACCTGCGGTGGGTAATGCAGTTTCAGGACTGCATCGTTTCACCCTCCGAGGTGCAGCAGATGGAGGGAGCGCTGGGTGCGCTGCACAACACAAGCACAGGAGACGAGAGACCTTCTGTCCTAATCCCTTCGGACCCAAAATTGGTCTAAGAGAGAAGTAACTGCCTTATATGCTGAGGCATTAATGGATTAGCACTAAGAGCTTTAGGGACTTGGTTAATGATGCAACCTCCGCGTCCCCGCCCACCACGTCAGCGGCCTTTAAAGGGCTCCATCCTCACGGGCTCCTTGTGCCTTCCAGCACTCATTCCTCATCTTGTAGGAACACAGAATCATGGAATGGTTTGGGTTGGAAGGGATCTTAAAGATCTTCTAATTCCAGGTTGTTCCAACCACTGTCCCAGGGTGCTCCAAGCCCCATCCAGCCCAGCCTTGGACACTTCCGGGGATCCAGGGGCAGCCACAGCTTCTCTGGGCAATCTGTGCCAGGGCCTCCCCACCCTCACAGGGAAGAATTTCTTCCCAATATCCCATCTATCCCTGCCCTGTGGCAATTTGAACCCATTCCCCCTTGGCTTATCACTCCACGCTCCTGTAAAAATTTCCTCTCCATCTTTCCTGTAGGCTCCCTTCAGGTACTGGAATTCCTCACTTAGGTCACCCCTGATCTGCAGCTACTCTCAAATAGAGCCAAGTGCCAGTTTGGTATCTCCTGCTCTCCTCAGGTGACACAATTTCCCAGCAGGAATCAGCTGCTTTGCCTGATTCCTGTAGCCATAATCCAACACTTCCACTTTGAGGCCTTGCCTTCAGTCCAAAGGGAATTCCTGCAAAGCAGAGCTTTCCATGACTATCTTTTTTCCACAATTTCATCAGCCTGAATTCATCTAACCAAGCTCTAGCTATTTACAGAGTGGATGGAGATCTTCCTTAGGGAAGATATTTGCTGGGAAAAACGCAGGCCATGCAGAGGAGGTGGAGGTGGCAGAAATGTGGAAATCTCGGTGTTCTGAGGAATGATGCAACTTCCTTAAATCTTAAACTGACAATCTGGCCTGTCATGTCAGCACATGGGGAAACCTCTCCCACTCATCCAGGAGCTGCTTGTTTGAACACTATAAACTCCAAAATATGATGGAAATGATGAGTAGGAAGTTCAAACCTCTGGTGCTCTCCTGGCTGTGCCACAGGCTGGGAAAGCTTTAGCACATCCTCCAAAACTGGGACACAAACTCTTATTTCATCTCACCTGATCAGCAGCCATGGTTAACCAGAGGATGTAGGAGTTGAAGACACCTTTGGGGAATGCTGGAGCATGTCCCATGTTCTCTGGGATTGTCATACAAATGACCACAGGAGGCTGGGAAGGGAGAGGTGGGTGATAATCTCAGAGTTCAGATAAAACCACTACAGATTTTTTGGTTTAGAGGGCATGGATGATGTTAACCAGGATGTGCTCACTGCAGAATTTTCATGCTTCAGTTTTTGGGATGCAATACTGATACAGGATAGGAAGGTGACACCTCTGCCAGGAAACCAATCAGTGCTTGGAGTCATTTTCTGGTCCTGTGGACAATCGTCAGGGCTGGCAATGTCCACAGCATTAAACTTCCTCCACAGTGAGGTGAATGCTTCCTGTCTGGGATCAGGGATGGGCTTTGGCAGCAGTTTGGGCCAGGCCTGGGACTGTGGTGCAACAGCTTTTACAGCCCAGTTAACCCAGTGCCTGTCCCTGACTGTTCTGCTCAGCATCACCACTTTGCCGCATTCCGAGAGCAGAAAAAGATGGGGACTAAAGGAAAGCCAGGAATGTGATGGAGAGGGTGGAGAACCTTGAGGAAAAGGAAATCTGATTCTGGTCAGGCTCTCAAGCGCCAGAGGGGATGTGAATCAGGGCAGAAATGCTTCCCCAGGGAAATGACACTGTGCAAAGTGGAGGTTCCTTCCCTACCCGCCACCCAGCTCTGGTCTTCTTGGAAAAACTCTCAGGGAATAAGATTTAGGGATTTAATCACAACTGTGGGACTTCACACCTCGATGGAAAGTGGCCAGGATTTCTCCCGGCTTTGCTGAAAAGGGAAATGCCTTAAAAGTCCCAAACATGACCATATTATGGCATGTACCATGTGTCCTTTTGGGATTCAAAATCCACTCTCTCAGCTACTTCACTGAAACTCTGCTTTTCCCAGGTAGTCTCTCCTTTTTTTTTCCTCCCTTTCACTTTTCTTTCACCTTCAGGAATGAATTTAGTTCCTTCTTCCCTGGAGGCAGCCAATAGTGTGAGTCAAAAATTTTCTAACGGGGCACCAGATCTTTGCTCGTAGCCTCTTGCAGAGCCTGAAGACCCCTCCCAAGCACAAAAGGTGTCACTGCAACCAAATTTTGGACTTTTAGTGCTGTTCTCTACAACAGCAGAGGGGAAGATGGAAAAGATCCTCAAGGAAATGGAGGACTGACCTTGTGTGGTCCAGCATGAGTTGTTTGCCCATTGTGTCTCCCAAGGTGAGGGGAAGCAGGGAGAGCAGACAGGAAAGATCCCTGCAGAGAGGTTTTACATAAAGAGTAAAATCCAGGCCATAAAGCTCAAAATCCAGGCCATAGCAGGGATGTCCATGGGAGGGGGGTTGGAACGAGGTGGTCCTGAAGGTTCCTTCCAACCCAGAATAACAGAATTGACCAGGCTGGAAAAGACCTTTGAGATCATCGAGTTCATCCTGTGACCAAACACCGCCTTGTCAACCAGACCATGGCGCTGAGTGCCACATCCACTCTTTTCTTAAACACCTCCAGGGGTGGTGACTCCACCACCTCCCAGGGCAGCCCATTCCAATGCCCAATCACCCTCTCCATGAAGAAACTCCTCCTAACGTCCAACCTAAACTTCCCCTCATGCAACTTAAGGCTGTGTCCTCTTGTCCTAACCCCAAACCACTTTTGTTGGTTCAGAGAGGAAGTGCAAATAGGCAGAAAATCCACGGCAGGCTGAGAGTGGCCCCAGGCTGGGATAAGCCCAGGAGGGAAGGGTTTGTTGGAGCTGTGGTTGCTGGGGACACCGGGAGCTCTGGGTGCAGTGTCTGGGAGCACAGCCCGGCAGAACGAGTCTGGTGGGGTTGCTGGAGCGTTCACAGCACTGTGACTGGTGTGAAATCCTGCCCTCACCCTACCTCCCAGTGAGCTGTGGAGAGCTTCCTTGTGTTGTAACAGGGATGACAACATCCACCTGTGCCCTGCCAAGTGGGATCCGAGTGTGGCAGGGAAAACATCGCCGTGGTGCTGAGCTGGAGGGGAGCTGCCCACGGTCCCTGCACACCTCTGGGTGCCTGTGGTTTGTGCAGTGAGGGGCTCCACTTGACACACAATTCCCGTTCAGAGCTGTGTGAGGATTTGCCCCTGGGTAAAACTGGCTCTTTAGCTCCAGCAATGTGGTTTTGCACTCAGACCTTCGGTTTTATCCAGCCCCTTTCCTTGTCCCAGCCTTTCCAGAGCACATTTATACCACGTCAGAAGTGAAAAGTTAAATAAAAACCCAGAGACTTCAGTCCCCTTGTATGGCAGTAAAAAATATTGCTGCTGATTTTTCTTGTATTTTATACTGCTTTGGACTTGTAAAGGTTCTTGGGCATCTGGTCTGGATACAGATTCTCCAGCTCAGTAGCACTGATCTGATCAGATTAAAGTTGAAGGGGCTACTGTGGCCTTTGAAATAAATCCAGAATTCAGCCCCTCACTTGACTCTAATTATTATATTCATGTTGGGCTTTACAGTCTGGCCAGGGGAGAGAAATTGGCTCTGCTGGGTGGAGTTTGCAGAAGCCTGGCTATGCCATTGCTGCAAATCCCAGTGCAGATGGATTTTTCCCAGAGAACAAGGCTTGCCTTTGCACTTTTCCCCTTCCAAACCCCTCTGTCTGGATCTGCTGAGCCCCTGCTTTTTAAGGAGAAGTGGGATAATTCTTCATGGAGCATACTGACCTCACTCCCAGCAGTGCAGTCCCTGAGGATCATCAGGAATGCTGTGGTAATTTTAAGGAATGAGTTAGCCCTGAAGTGTGCATGGATAACCTGGCTGCTGACTTGAGTCACTGGGAACTTTGGCTACCTCTAAGCCCAGTGTCAAATCCCTGGCAGGGTTTCAGCATGACCTTGCACCACTCTCAGGAACAAATCCCAGGTGTGGATCAGGAGTCAGCACAGGCCCACCCTGTTTTGAAGGCTGAGCTTGACAGGATGGACATGTCCAAACCGTGTCAGCTGAATGAAGTCCCAGAGAATGGAAAAGGCACTGTTTGATTTATAGATATTGCAATAAAGGTTTTTTATGTTGCCCCTGTTGGTTGTGGCTTTGTTGAATGTGAATATCTTAGGCACAGACAGAGAAGAGTATCCTGAGGGCTTCCCCCTGCAAGTGCCTCAGGTTTCTTGTGTTAATGGCTTCAGAGCGAAGCCACTCAGTCCTTCAGGGCTTTGAAGTGTCTGCATTGTTATGGACATTTAAAACCATCATCGGTTTGGTTCTGTCTCTCCTTCACTCGCTGCCAAGAAATAACCCCGAGTTAACACTTCCCTTGTTTGTCTATGAGACAACAGAGCAGCCTCACAGCTCGGGGTGTGCCCCGTGTGCCCCAGCCCGGCTCTCTGCGGTGATGGGGACATCCCCTCCGGCTGTGGAGCCTGGTGGGAGCTTCCCTAGAGCTTCCCTGACCTGCAGCTGGAGCCTTGTCCGGGCTCCTCACAGAACCACGGAGCAATGCCGATCCCAAGGAACCTCAGGAGGTCTCTGATCCAAAACCCAATTCAGAGTGAGATGCAAGTTCAAAGTTTCATTGCCTGGGTCCTACTCAGCAATATTTTATCTCCAAGGATGGAGACCCCCCCAGCATCTCTGGGGCACTCCTCCCATTTTTTTATTCTCTTCATGGTGGATTTCCCCTGCCTTCAATCCCCTAATGTCTAACTGGGATTTCTGTTCATGCACTGAAGGTCAATTGTCTCTTTTCCTTTCACTCTGGACATCCAAGGAGAATCTGACTCCACGTTCTCTCTACCCTCCCACTGAGCAGTTGAAGGCAGCAGTGAGATCCCTCTTGGACATCTCTGCTTATGGCTGAACAAACCCAGATCCCTCAGCCTCTGCTTCCAAATCCTGTCCTTTATCTCCCTAAACACATCAGTATAAATATATAGATATATGTGTGTGTGTGTGTGTGTATATTTATATTTATATTTATATTTATGTATACCCTGACCTTCTTCCTGACTCTCTCCAGTTTGTCAATCCCCTCCTCATGGAAAAGCTCCAAACTGGGAAGTCTCCAGCCAGGCACAGTGTTCTGGATGTGCCCTACATGTACCAAAGTATCCCATAAAAAGGAGAAAAGTCCTCTACGACACTCTGCTGTTGTTCTGTTACACCCTATTGCTCTCCACAAGGTCCAATAAGGATTCTCGTCCTCTTGGACTCTTTCACATCCATCCTCTCTGTATTTTGAAATTTTTTCTTGTTTGAATTGATGCGTGTAAGGCAGGAATCAGATCCAAGCTGAGAGAAAAATGAGGATGATCCCTTTTCCCTTCGTGCCTCTGTGGAGAAAGAGAAGGGAGCAAGCGATGAGAGGAACCAGTGAAGCTCCATCAATCAGTTCAAAATATTTCCACAAAACTGTCAGGTGAGAAAATGTCTCCTGCACTGAATGGACAGAAAAATGGGAATGGTGCTGCAGCACCATGGAATTCTGCACAATATCCTGGTTTTCTTCCCACCTCACCCATTTTGGGAGGTGGTCCATGTCCGTGGCATGGCTAAAGAGAGATAGCAGGGGGTTGTGCTGATGCTGGATTAAACCTTTGCCCACTGGGGCTTTTAGGGCACCTCTGAAATAAAATTAAGATGCCACTGATTTATAACTCGACACAGAGTTTGGTTCCTGTCCCTAAAAAGTGCTGGGACCCTCTAAGGATCACGCTGGAGGTGCAGAGCAGAGCTGTAGGGAATGTGGCAGCCTGTCCTGGATCAGACCCTGCTCAGGGAAGGCAGATGAGATATTTGGATGCTTACAAAGCTGTTTAATCATAAGATAACACACAGAGCCTGTTCACACAAACCAGGGTGGGTCCTGTTTGCATAACGTTGATCCCAGAGACAAATTAATCTCGCAGACGAAGTTGTTGCTGCTGCAGATTTTATCCATTCAGCACATTCGATACGGGATCAGCTCCCAGGCTGAGGAAATTGTCATGGAAATTGTGAATTTTGAGAGGGAGGAAAGAGGAAAAGGGAAAAGCAGCTGGACTTTGCTGTGGTAAATTGCTCCTGGATTTATAACTTGGATTTATCCCAGGCTTTACAGCTTGAAGTGGATCTTTGCCTCTTGCTGATGTTCCTAATCAGAAGATGCCTAATAATCATTAATCCCTTATTTGTTTGCAAATGACACAAATTCAGTCATGGATCAAGCACCCCACCCCCAACCCTCCTCCAGGTGCTTCTTGCCCCACTGATCTCCCAATCCTTACAAAAAAAGTGTCCATTCAGTCATTTCCCATCACCACACAGGACCAGGGCACCAATTCTCAAGCATTCCCTTTGAAATAAAAAATCTATTCAGGACATCCACGGCTTCCTCACAAATTAATTAAATTTTAATTAAACGTCACTGAGAAATTACATCTCCCTTTGCAGCCAGCTGGGTCAGGAAGGGCCATGGGGCATTCTGACAGAGCTGCTGCTTTTCTCAGCTTTCCAGGGGGAGGGATCTATGCTGATTCATTCATAATCAGCCACTGAATAATGCATGAGATGCTAATGACAGCCCAAAGTCCTGCAGAGGAGCCAGGATGTACTTCCACAACTCCTTTTTTTTTTTTTTTTTTTTTTTTTTTTTTTTTTTTTTTTTTTTTTTTTTTTTTTTTTTGGGAAGAGGTGGAGAGAGGGCAATTAAAAAAAAATTCGTTTCAGTTTTTAGGAAACCAGGATGGAAAGCACAGCCTTGAGGACTTTGTGAGTTCTTGATGAATATCTGGAAGTGCATTTTTGGGGGGATGTTTCAGAAACTGCCTCCTGGGCTCTCACTCTGGTCCTGCACTTCCTCTGCTGTAGCAGAAGCGTTAAAGATAAATCCTGAGGCAGCTCTTGCTCCCACACATTCCCCACAAACACAGGAGCCAGTGGAGGGGGCAATGGGGGATGTGGGGTCCTGGGAGTAAGAGAAACACTTGGGGGGGTCAGGAGCAATGAAAATGGGGAGCTGGAGGGCTCTGACAGGACTTGCTCAGATACTCCCTCGACAAACCTAGAAATTGTCCCTGTCTGGAAGGATTTTGAGCAGAAATCCTGAGGTTAATGGCTGTAACCACAGTGCGTGGCTTTGATTACATGGGAATCTTAAGCCACCCTAAATTATTTCATAGTTAGAGAGCACAAAGGCTCTTCCTGCTTTGCTCCAGGGAGAGAAATCTCCAGTGAGAGGCTGGAGGAGCCAAGTCAGCAGGAGCACAAGAGTCTCCAAGCCTCCAGCAGCCAACGTTTAGATGAACTGGGACGAAAAAGCAAATGAGTGAGAAGCAGAAACACAACATTTGTGGTTCATCCCCTGCTCTGGATTGTCTTCCTGCAAAGAAAAGGCAGGATGGTCAGTGTCTGGGATGAGGCTCATTAAACTGTGCAGCTCTGGGATCCTCAGCACAGGGAAGACTTGGACCTTTTGGAGTGAATCCAGAGGAGGCCATGGAGATGCTCCCAGGGCTGGAGCCCCTCTGCTCTGGAGCCAAGCTGGGAGAGCTGGGGGTGCTCACCTGGAGAAGAGAAGGATCCAAGGAGAGCTCAGAGCCCCTTCCAGGGCCTAAAGGGGCTCCAGGAGAGCTGGAGAGGGACTGGGGACAAGGGATGGAGGCACAGGACACAGGGAATGGCTTCCCACTGCCAGAGGGCAGGATTATTTAATGAATGGAATATTGGGAAGAAAGGAGGTTTAGATTGGATATTGGGGAAATCTCTGAGAGGGTTGTCAAGCCCTGGCACAGTCTGCCAGGCTCTTCCTGTGTTGTTGGGATTCACTGAACTGCAGGAAACACCCTGGAGCTGGCTGAATCCAAGCTCTTGCTTCCCTTTGCACCTTCTGGAGCACAAAACTGAAGAACAGGATAAGAATGAAGCTTTCTTTTAAAAAGGACAAGTTGTCTTATCTCAAAATAGCTGTAAAAACACCCTGACCGTGTCTGGAGGTTCTCAGCCCTCCTCTTGGACTAGAGGCAAATTAAATCAGCTGAGTCCTGGATTTTTTGGTTATTCATCTTCCAGCAAACTGGGAAGTCCCAAGGCACCAGTGGGAACTGCTGGTTCCCCTCTGTTGCCCCCTCTGACAGAGAGCAAAGGCATTGGAATGGGGTTTTTTTGGCATTCCAGCACCAACCCAGGGGATTCCTGTGTAGTTTTTGGGAGTTTGCACTGCCTAGGGTGATTCCCAATAGGCAATGTAGGTGTACCATCCTAAAATTGTTAATATTATGATTATTTGGGCAGGAAATAGTCACAGTAAAATTATAGAACCACAGAATGGTTTGGGTTGGAAGAAACCGTAAAGACCATGGGCAGGGAGACCTTCCCCTAGAATATTTAGACAACTAATGGAGATAAAACTCTGAGTTCCTTAATTTAGGTGGGATAAACAGCACCCTACATTTTATTCTGTGCTCACAGGATCCACAGAATCCTTAAGATTTTGAAAAGACTTCCAAGATCATGATCCTAAGATGGATGCTGAGGTTTCTCAAGGGAATTCACCAATGCTGTGCTCAAATCAGAAGCAAGGGGTGGATCTCTGGTCTCCAGTTGCCCAGAAATAATATTGCTCCTTGTCTGCTGGGAGATGTGTTCGAACCTTCAGGATCTGGGGACTTCTATCCTGCAAGTTTGTTCCTGTATAATTGCACAGAGGATGCAGAATCCACTTTTACTCGTGAACCCATAATTGCAAAAGGTTGGAGAGCGGTAGCCAGGCCCTTTGCACAACAAGAACCTGTTCCTCTTCATCCCACAGGATCCCTGAAAGATTTTTTTCATGCCTAGGCAGGATGAGGCGTACCCAGTCAATTCCTGGTCTCACCCCCTAACCCCGTTCCCGGGACATGACTCATTTTTGGACATCCAGCCCAAAGAAAGTCCAGGAATGAGCCTCCAGGTGAACTCAGTGGGCATCAGGCTCCTCCATCCTCCTGTAATTAAGCTGTCTCAGATATTCCCCACCAAAAACGCATCGAGGGAATGCTGGGCTTAATCACCACGTCAGTTTATCCAACACTTCCCCAGTGGGCTGGGCTGGGCTTTTGCCAGGTTTTCCCATGGATTTTCCTTCCCAGACAAATGCTAAAAGCCTCATCTCCCAAGGCCCAGCCTATTCCTACAGACATCTCTCCCTAAAGACACCGAGCGCTCTCCCGCTCCTTCGTGTCACCAACAGCGTGTGTTCACTTTGGGATCTTGCAGGGAATAATGGATGTTCCCAGGTCCCTCAAGAGAGGAATTATCATCCCAGTGCTGCTGACAGGTTAGACAGAGCTCACTGGGGTTAAGGGACCTGGCAGAGGGCAGGGAATGATTCGGTGGCAGGAGCAAAATCATGTAAATGCAGAGTTCTGGTTCCATTCCTAATTATTCTCTTCCGTTAACATAATGCAGACTGCAGAGTTAGGAAGCAGATCCCTGTTTCCCTTCAGCCTCCAAAAGTATTTTTTTAGGAGTATTCCCTAGTTCTGTAAATGTCTTTTTCCAGTTTGACTGAAGGGACGCACAAAATCAGCAAGAAACAACTGGACAGTCTGAACTGTTCTCATAATTAAGGTTCTCATTATTCCTTCCTCAAAAAAAAAAATTGCCTTTCTGATAAAAATTAATTTCTTATTAAAATCGTCTCCTTTTTTGGAGGGAAAATTGTCTTCTCTATTTCAGTTTTATCTTTGTTTAATTGAGAATAGTAATCTATCAATTTTATTGAAAAATCCCTTATTTTTACTCAAAGTTGTTCACCTGAATATAGCTAATATTAAAGTAGAAAGGGTTTAAATTACAGAATCACAGAATCACTGGGCTGAAAGGGATCTCCAAAGATCATCTACTCTGACCCCTAAAACTAAATAGGTTTCAGACTGGTAGAATCTGATGATGAGGATGAAGCTCAACTTGACCAAGAAACTGTTAATTACAGCTAATGGAAAGCAATTAGTACAGAACATGAAAAAAAGGAGAATTTTCTCTTTTCTATGGATGTTTTGGGGGAGTTTGGATATTGCTATGAAAAACATTTTAAAAAATATACATCTTGGCATTTTAAAAAAAAATCAAACAATCTCGCTCTGACTGGTCACTCATCCCTTTTATTTTTCTTTTCAACGAGAAAAAGTTGAAAAGTTCCGTAAAATGCACTTTCTTTTTAAGTGCGCTTAAGGGAAACAAAGCTAAACTCCCAGTTTTCTTGAGGTTGCTGGAGGGTTTTTTTCCTTAGAAGGATGTTTTCTGCAAGGAAATCATCAATGGAAAATGTTTGACCAGCTGTACCCTTATCTGCAGATCTGGAAGCACAGGCAATACATGGAAATCCCCACCTCACTCGAAGTTTCAAGGGGGTGACTGGGTTTTGTGCTCGTGCCTCTTTCGATGTGAATAAGTGCTCCAGTATTCGCTTTTGTTTGCCATCCATCCACTCCAGCCCAAGGGAAAACTCGGGGAAATTTCACCTTGTGAAGGATCCCAGCGCAGGGACCCGCGGAGTTCGCGCCGCGTTGGTTTTGTGCAGTTCTCTGAACAAAACCTTGGTTTTGGCTCCTTTTGGAGCCTTCAGGGAATTTTAATCTGGAGATTAACTTGCAGTTTGCAGGAAATAACAGAGACAACCTGGATATGTCTTGATGTGGACTGGACGGCGCTCGTTTGCACTCCTGGCTTGGGTTTGAGTCGGCTGGAGTGAGCCCAAATCATCCCAGCCTTGGGTCAGGAGTCAGCACGGCCCAAGAACCATTCCTGGTGGTTGTTCAGATGCAGCCACCTTGCTCTGGAGAGAGTTTTGACCAGACCAGGCCAACTGGTCATCAAGGCAGAGGATGGGCACAGATTCATCTGAGAAGCTGTGGCTGCCCCTGGATCCCTGGAAGTGTCCAAGGCCAGGTTGGATGGGGCTTGGAGCAACCTGGGATCGTGCAAGATGTCCCTGTCCATGGGGGTGGAACTGGATGGTCTTTAAGGTCCCATCCAACCCAAACCATTCTGATTCTAAGACTTGTCATTGATACAAAGAGATCTAGTTTTGTTTGCCATCCATTCCGAGTTTGGAATTCCTTTGTCCCTCTGGTTTTTTGCCAAGCTTTGATTGTTGGAACTGCTCTGAGGGCGACTTCTAATTCCTGACCCCTCTATCTCCTGTCCATGTGCTACAAAGGGGCTGTAGTGCAAAATTTTCCTGGTGTTCCAGGACAACAGCAGGGAGAGTTAAGGCTGTTCAGCCTGGAGAAGAGAAGGCTCTGGAGAATCTTCTTCCAGGAGAACAGCACTCAGCAGGAGTGGTGGGAGGAGAAATTCTGTTCAGTTTGGCTTTTCTTCCTAGTCTGGGCTGGATTTCCTCCTCCAGCTTTCCACCTCTGGACTGCATTTCCACCTCTTTGTTTCATACCCCCGCCATGAAGTGTTTGATAACACTTTGGGAACAAAAAAAGACACCCCAAAAGCCCAGACACACACACACACTCCATACACACACAGAGACCTGCTTGGGCTTGCACTGCAGGTTCTCCGCCCGGGAGCAAATCACTTGGGAAATTTAATTAAAGTTTAATGAGGCACTTTGATTGCTGGGCCGTATGCCTGCTGGAATTAATGTACAATGAAGGGGTGTCTCGTCACGCTGCTGGCAAGAGCTGGCAATAGCTGGCAAGTTCACGTAGAGCAGAGCATGTCATCCTAAATCACCTTTTGAACCCGGGAAAGCAGCAGGGAAGAGCAACCAGGAAGCTCTGATGGGTCATTTAGTGCAGCAGATCCTTTACATGGGAGTCCTGTACCTTGGAGAAATCCCCTCAGAGTGGCTTTTGGGACTTTTCAGGAGGTTGGGGATGGAAGGCAAGCAGGGTGGGGTGGGGGGTCTGGGCTCTGTGTTTCCTTCTCTTCTTTCCCTTGAGTATGCAGGAGCCTGGATTGAAGGAAGATCTGGCATGGGAGACCCTGGGATATTTGGGACCTCCATGGATGCTCTATGGGGCCATGGTGCAGAGATTCCCCTCCTGTTTGTTGCTAGTGGAGGTGTGGGTTCTGTTTCAAGTGAAGGGCTTCCAGGCCTCCAGGAAAATGCATTTTGGAATTAAATGCTGGTTTGGAGAGGGACAGTCAACCTTGGGAGAGTCCCATCTCCTTCTGCCTCAAAGCCTGGCCTCCATCTAGGAAATGATCTGCCATAGATCCCATATGGGATCTCCAAATGTCCCTCAGAACCTCAGCATTTCTGTGAGAACCACAGAATCACAGAATATTCTGAGTTGGGAGGGACCCACAAGGATCATCACGTCCAACTTTTAAGTGAATGGCCCACAGAGGGATCAAACCCAAAATCTTGGCATTATTGGCACCACGTTCCAACCAACTGAGGTGAAAACTGCACCAGCCTGGATTTGACTTTCACCCACACTTGGCTTATGGGGTCCCAGAGGAATTGGGGCACTCTGCATTCACCAAGGTAGATCCCTTACGGAAAAGATGTCTTTTTGTAAGGGATAACCCCCAAAACCCCCTCTGGGCATCCAGGAGGGTGAGTCCCCCATGCTGGGAGAGAAGAGAAGGTATTGGCAGGACAAACACCAGGCAGACACCCCACACAAATCCACTGCTTTTCCAGCACGGCACACAGAGCAAGCAGAAAACGAGTCCCAGAACTGGGCATTTTGTGAAGAAGGAATGAATCCAGGAGCTTCTCCTGCTGGGTTCCAGGTTCAGCCAGCTGAACTCTGCCTCTGCTGTGGTGTTCAGGTTCTGCCACCCTGGGATCAGAGTGGAGACAGCTGGGCATGCCTGGGAATTAAATTCCACCTTAAATCACTGATCAGGCTTGCCCAGCGCAGCCACTGGGAAAGGACCTGGCAGGCCTTGTTAAAACTTAAATGTTGAGTGGATGCACCCAAATCTGCCTGAGCTGAGAGTGGTCCAAGAGGGGGTAAAAAGCTCATTGTGATCCTGTAACCATGGGATCAGTGCCTTCCAATGCACTGTCACATCCTGGGAACTCCTGCAACTCCAGCTCTCCTGCAATGCCTGGCACCTGCAAGGAGCAGGGAGGTTGCACAAACACGCTCCAGCCTGGCGTTTCCTAATCCTGGAGCACCGGATTCTGCAACTGCAACACATCTTCCATCTTCCTGGGCATGGGGGAGGGAAGTGGGGATGTCTTCCAAGGTGGTGAAAGACCAGAAGAGAAATCCAAACTCCAGAATTGCCCATCAAGGAATAGGAGCAGGCTCAGAGGCTTCCCAATGACCTTCCAGTTGTTTGGGTTGATTTTGGCCCAGAACAAGTGGCAGGGACGCAACCACTGCCCAGGTAAGGTTCAAGGTGAGTAAAGGCCCAGGGTCATTCCCAGGAGGCTGTTTGGGTGCTGTTATCCCCTTTTGGGAGGCTGAAAGGATAAAAAGTTGGGTTCTGAGCTGATCCTTTCATTTTCCTGCATAGCTGCATCCATGAGGGCGTTGGAGCCTCTGGAACCACCAGGCCATCGAGGCACAGTCAGAGGCTGTCACCTCTCCCAGGCCAGCGCTGAAGAGGATCAGAATCATGGAATCCTGGATATCCTGAGTTGGAAGGATCATCCAGTCCAGCTCCTGGCCGTGCCCAGGACACCCCAACAATCCCACCCTGTGCATGCCTGGGAGCGTTGTCCAAACACTCCTGGAGCTCTGGCAGCTTTGGGAATGTCACCATTCCCTGGGGAGCTCTTCCAGTGCCCCAACACCCTCTAGGGGAAGCACCTTTTCCTGATATCCCCCCTAAAGGACACGTGGAACATGCACACTGCTGAGAGTTCCACCAGACTGTGCTGAGAGCTGTGGGACAGGAGACCAAGGGATGCTGCTTTCTCCAAGCCATACATCCTATGCCCTCTGTTACACACACACATATGTGTAAAATCCTAAAATCATGGAATCCGAGAATGGTTTGGATTGGAAGAGACCTTAAAATTCATCTCGTTCCACCCCCTGCCATGGGCAGGGACACCTTCCGCTGGGCCAGGTTTTTTCCTTATATTTACTCTAAATCTATCCTCTTTTAGTTTAAAACAATTACACTTTACACTATCAAGACAAGCCTTGCTAAAAAGTTTGAACCCATTTTTCTTACATACATATAAAGATCCCCTATACATATATATATATGTATGTGTCATATC
>VZTJ01004788.1:112179-193579 GCA_013397795.1 Orthonyx spaldingii | reverse complement strand
TTTTTTTGGGAGGGTGGATCTGACATCTGGAATTGTACTCCTGCAAAGGGAGGGTTTATTTTCACCCCCACCCCTCCCTCACCTCACCAACCTTCAGGGACATTAAAATGTGTGAGAAAGTGCAAATCCTAAATTAGCTCAATATTCGCATGCTCCTTAATTATTGATGAAACTCTCGGCTCCCGAGGGAAGTTTTGGCAGAGACAGCTGGGGGTTCCCAGCAGAAGATTCCCTCACTGCTGCACTTCCCAACTCTGCCCACCTCCCATCCTCCCTGATTCCACCAGGTTTTCCCCAGGGATTGCTACCTGGACCATTTATTTTCTAGTGAAAAAAAAACCCCACAGCTTTCCCATTGCACAAAATAATGCAGACAACTCCTCCACGAAATTCTAAATTTTTCTGCAAGGTGCTGAATATTTCTGCTCTTACTACTTTTAAAATGCAGTTTTAAGGTTACAAAAATATGTATTTTAGTGCCTTCAGGTTAAAAGGAACTAGGAAAAGTTTCCCTCTTATACCTTTAAATTTATAAAGATGGATTAAGAAAAATATCTTTGAGTGATTCAGAAGCATATTTTGACTTGCTGAGAAATGGAACTTCAATTTGTTTTTGCAACAGTATTCCCACTTCTGCCAACACGAAATTGTGTTATTTGTACGTACTTCCCAGTCCCACATCACTAAAAGTTTGCTGATCCAAGAAAAAATTGGTTTATCCCAGGATGGACCAGGTACAGAGACAAAAGCCTTGGTTGTCGTCCCAAGTTCTCTGAGCTGGGATCCTTCCCGGGGGTTCCCGCCCAGGAATGAGGAGGAATTAGGCCAAGGATGGCTTTGGATGCCCCCAACCCTTGCTCTGTATCCAATAGGATTCGCTGTTCCCAGATCTTTTTTTCCAGCTAGGGGTGACGTTGGGCAGCGTTTCCAATAGACTTTGTGTGGTTTCCCTCTCTTCTTGGAGCTTCCTTCCTCCCCTCAGTGCTGGCAGGTTCCGAGGTTTCCTGACGTAAATGGTGCCTTTTGAAGGTGGATGCTGCAACAGCTTCGGTCTCGTGTGTTTAAACAGGAGAAAATTGGTTAATTACGCTGATGAATGCAGCTAATTGTCCTTGCTGAGAGCTGAGGAGCTGCAGGCAGAGAGCAGCAGGGCAGCTGAAAGGAGAACTGCAGCCATGGACACGGGGCTGGGCTGTCCCCAAACATTTCAGAGCCACGGAATGGTTTCGGGTGGAAAATCCGTCCAAGGTCATCAAGTCCAATCATTCCCCAGCACTGCCAGGGCCACCTCTGATCCTTGTCCCCAAGTGCCACATCCACATGGCTTTGAAATCCCTGCAGGGGTGGGGACTCCAACACTGTCCTGAGCAGTCCCTTCCAAGGCCTGATCACCCTTTCCATGCAGAAATTCCTCCTGATGTCCAACCTGAACCTCCCCTGGCCCAGCCTGAGGCCGTTTCCTCTCCTCCTGTCCCTGTTCCCTGGGAGCAGAGCCCGACCCCCCCGGCTGCCCCCTCCTGTCAGGGAGTTGTGCAGAGCCACAAGGTCCCCCCTGAGCCTCCTTTTCTCCAGGCTGAGCCCCTTTCCCAGCTCCCTCAGCCTCTCCTGGGGCTCCAGCCCCTTCCCCAGCTCCATTCCCTTCCCTGGACACACTCCAGACTCTTCAATTCCCAAATGTCACAAAGCAGCTGCATCTCAGGTACCATCAAAAGGACTCAAAGTCACTTAAACACAAGGACAGGTGGTTCTGAAATCTTTAAGAGTGTCTTGCATTTCTGTTTTAAACAAACCCTGGTTGTTACTAAAGGGCACCTGGGGCCATGGGTCAGTGGTGGCCCTGACTGTCCTATGGGAATGCTGGGACTTGATCTTAGAGGGCTTCTCCAACCTTAATGATTCCATGATTTCTACAATTCTACCTCTGCTTCACGCTGGCTGTGTGTAATGCACCAGAGCTGGAACACCTGGGGAGGAATTTCAAGGAATGGTGCCTGTTCCACATGTCTGGGCTGTCGCTTGGGGTGCTCCAGTGCCATCTCCCATCCCTGGCTCCAAGGAGAGCTCCAGAGTCAGACAAAACTCCAAAATCCCATAAAGTTCACGCAGATTTGGGTCCAACAATGGTGCCAGGACTATTTTTCCTTGGTCTCTACTTCCCAGGGTGGTTTGGTGCCTGCAGGTGTTTACAAGCACAATTCAACCTCCATTCCTGCTGCTCCAACACTGCACTTGCCAATAACATCCTTGGTCGTGGATCCCGCAGCAAATTCTGAGTCTCAAAGCCAAGAACAGCCCTATCCCTGCAAAGAACGGAACAGCTCAGGAGAAACCAGTGTTGGAATGTTCCCAATGCAAAAAAAAAGGAAAATTTCCTTCTGTCACTGCTGACCCGGGGTCACCAAAACTGAAAACATTTTAATATCTGTGCTGCACGTGCCTCGTTCTCCGTCTGGAATCAGCAGCAGAGCGGGGAGTCTCATTTTCCTTGGTGTCCAGGTAATTTCACTTGGAGCCACCTCATTCTGTGAGCACAATGGATGAATTTATGACAAAAGGCGTCGGAGTTTAAAAGTCTGATTTTCGCGGAAATGAAACCGAGTCGTTCCTTTGTGCTCGCATTCTGCTAATTCCACCATCTGGGCACTGACGTAATTCTTTTCCTTGTGCTTTCTAAAAAAGGCCTCCTTGCCAAACCAGAGTTGGGTTAAAACCGAACTCAAAACCCACCAGAAACAAACAAAAAAATTTCTATCTATGTAATTTATTACTCTGAAACACGTTCCTGTTGTTCCAATCACCCGTTTTGCTGGACAGTATCGGGTAAGAAGAGCTTCTCATTGAGTAATGCTGACCACAGACACAGAGCAGAGCACTTAAACCAATTGCTTCTGTCAAATACAAGCAATTTATGATTTATGATTATTTATTTATTACGATTTTTCCCTCCTACAACCACATGCAGAGCTCGGGGCACACTAAAATCCCACATTTCCCGGGATAAAGTGCCATGTATTTGTTGCAGAAATACAGAATCTCCCATTTGCAGCTGATACTTCCATCTGGGCCAGAGTTAAGTCTTGGGTATCCTGAACTTAACAGGAGCAACAGCACAAATTTAAAGGTTTATTCCTGGTTTTATTCTTCCTGTAACTGACACTGGAATGTGGCCAAGCACCCACAAGAACCAGCACACAGAAACACATGGAAATTCAGAGGGAACAAACAAACAAGCCCAGCAGTATTTGCAGAAGGAAACCTTGTTCCTTGACTTGCACCTTCTTAAACTGAAATCCCAGAGAGGCTGTAAAGTTTAGCTGCTGAAGAGTTAAAAAATAATAATTGGAAACAATCAGGCTTTTGGATTCTAACAGCAAAAATTCCAGCTTGTGGTGAGCAAGAAATCGGGGGAATGCTTCAATTTAACATAAAACATTATTTTGCTGTCTTCTTCCATTGAGAAGATGATTTTTTCACTTCAAGCATGGAGTTTCTTCCCAGCTTGGTAACACCTGATGGGATTCAGTGGTATTTCACTGAAGGAAGCCAGGGACAAGCAGGATTATGTTGGATAATGATTGCACAGCCTGAAAAGGAGATGCCACAAGGGTTAAAACCCCTGGCATGTGAAATCCAGGGAAAGGCATCCTGTTCTCCCATACAAGAAGTGAAACTTCATTTTGCCGCAGTGAATGAGCATGGCCTGAGGGCAGGAAAAAAACAAAGGTGCTTTGGTAACCAAGGGATCTTAAAAAGGGAGGAGTTGAGCTGCAACCAGACCATCCATGTGGTCTGGCTGCTGCAGATGGAGCTTCCTCCACTGCACAATAAAGGCAGCTTAAGGAAATTTTTTTCCCCTATTAACATCTGCATCTTGACAATGTCCCTCAAACTGGGTTAAGCAACTCCACTGAGCGGAGACAATGTAAAAATGTACCCGTTTTATTCAGCAGAGCAGCCAATGGGATGTTTTAGATTTACACTGATGAAACCCAGCCAGGCCTGAATGAAATGAGCAGGATTTGGGTTCTGGATTCTGCCAGGATAACTGGCTGGTTTTCAGGGCCGTGCTGTCAGTTTGTTGTGGCCAAAGAAATATCAGAACAGGACACCAGGAAGGTGAATCCTTCTTCCCATTCCACCTCCAAGCTCACCCATCGCTTCTGACAGCTCTGAGTGATATTAACGTCCCCAAATTCATGCTGAGCGTTTCAGATCTCCCACAAAAGTGCCACTTGTGGCAGTGCCCAGTTCCAGCATTCCTTACTTCCAGGCTTACAATGAGAAACAAGCTCTAGTTGGGTTATAAATCCAAATTGCAAGTTTTCAGTGTGTGAATGGCAATACCGACGCATCTGACTGTGCTTTTAAAGCCTATTGGTCTCCCAATTTCAGGAAAAACCCCTGCTCTATCCAAGGCAACTTTCTGAATTGCAGAGGCACCACTGAAGAGACCCCGAATGTTCCCTGGGAATCAAAGATTTAAGTGTGGTTAATAAAGGATATGTTTAATACACATTTCCTTTAGCTTTGGTGCAAAGTCACAACTGTTGGACAATGGTTTGGAGGCACAGGGAGGTCTCTTTATTTCATCCTTTAGTGCTGACAGCTCAGGAGCAAACCTTTAATCAGAGTAAGCATTTTGGGAAGAAACAACATTGATTTCGTATGTAAAAGGAGATCAATGTAAAAATTAGACACCACTTGGCAAAAATCAGTGAAAAAAACACAGCTTTGCAAAGCCCCTCCTGCTTCCAGAAGCAGGGCTGGGCTCTCACAAGCAAAACCAACTTTAATAAAAAGGCAGTACTAGGATGATTTTTTGGGGTTTTTTTTTTTTTTGTTTTTTTTTTTTTGGATTGAGAAAAACACAGTCAGTGTGAAGCAGCAGAAAGTCATTCCCTGCCTTTCACAGCCTTGATGTGTTAATCCTCTGTGTGGATCCCTTTTGAACGTGGCACTGAAGCTCCTGCTGGCCCATCACCACGTTTTCCCTTGGGAGAGCTGGGGTTAGATCCAGTCTGGGTTTAGATCCATTCTGAGTTTAGATCCATTCTGAGTTTAGATCCAGTCTGTGTTTAGATCCAGCTTGTGTTTAGATCCAGTCTTGAGTTTAGATCCAGCCTGTTTTTGGATCCAGCCTGTGTTTAGATCCATTCAGAGTTGAGATCCAGTCTGTGGTCCCAGCTGGAGCAGTGTCCAAGCCTGGAGCACCTGTGTTGTCTGGTGCTGTGTTTACACAGAGCCTCCTCTAACACAGACCCCAGAACCCCAGCCTGAGCCTGAAGGGGTTAAATGTTCTTGCAGTGCTTCTTTTTCTTTTTGGGTGCTCCCTCCCCACACTCCCCTGTCTCCTCTTTTTGCTTTTTGTGCTTCTTCTTCCGGCGTTTCTTCTGCTTTTCCTCCTGCTCCCCTGCACTGAGATCCTCCCCCTCAGACATTCCCGTATCAATTTCTCCATTGCCTGTATTTTCATCACAACTGATGTTTTCTCCTTCGTTCTCCTCTTTATGTTTCCTCTTTTTTTTCCTCTTGTGACATTCATTTAGTGGATCATCCAGTTCCTTCCCATTCAAGCTCCCCGCCTTAGGCTTTTTCCCTGGTTTCTCACAGCGCTCTGTCCCCTCTGCCTCATCATCTCTCTTCTGCTTCTTCTTTTTGACTTTGGTTTCCAGCTCTTCTGAAGGCTCCAGAGCTTCGTCAGCTGTGGGGCTGGAATGATCCACCTTTGTTTCTGTGTCCTTCTGGGATCCCTTCAGCTTTGCCATGCGCTTGGCGAAATACTCCTGGACAGTGAGGACACTCTTCACCGTACTGGAACCATCTGCAGGGTTGGAGAGCCACTTGTTCCTCTCCTCTTCCTGGGAGTCAGGATCAGCAATATCCTCCTGCAAGGGAACAAAGAGGAGCAGGAGTGAGAGTCAGGAATCATGGCTTTAAACATAATGATGGTTTTTCGAACGCTAATAAGGAAAATATTGATAAATAATATGGTGCTTTGAAAATTAACTGTGAAAGCACAGATTTGGGTGGAAGTGAGGCAGCCCTTAATGTAAAAGATGCTGTAGGTTTAGGGAGAACAGGTGGAATTATGGAGAACACAAACCAAGGCAATTTTCAGTTGTTTTGAGTTCCCTAGCTTACCTGCCCCTGCATAACTCCTGCCTACCACTGCCACACTCAGTGAACTACACTGACTCTACAAAGCACACGTCTCTGCCAGACAGAAACCAGCGTGAAAAATCATCCTCTGCAATCTATTAGCCTGTGGCACAAAGGAAATCTCATGCCTGGAATAACTCTCCAGCATGGAACTTGTGATCCAGGGAGCAATCCAGCACTGAGGCATCTCCTCCATCTGATCTGATCTTTGGGAATGTTTTGTTTCGGAGCCGTCAGGGTGTCCCAGATGTTGTTCTTTAAACAGGCTCCATTTGATCACACGTTATCAGATGGCACAAACAACATCACAGGTTACATCTTACAAGGTTTTCCTGCAGACGTGGAATAAAGAGCTGCTGATCTCCAGCTGCAGGTGAGGAGTCTCCTTTCCAGAAAGGAAATATCAAGCCAAAAGCAAAGAAAAGCTCTGGAGCTGGATGTTATGGATGGCATGAAGGGAATTGACTGAGAAAGCAACAAATGCCACAAGATGGAAATGTATAATTTGTGAAATTATCTGAGATTTACAAAACAAACAAACCAGAAAGGCAGCTGAAATTAAGGCTTGTTCACATACATACCAAAGCACTCAAAACAAAGCCTCTGTGGTACAGCCTTTTGCTTGGCAAAAGTCACAAACGACTCCTGGAAATGTCCCAGATTTTCACAGAATCACAGAGGTTGGAAAAGAGCTCCAAGACCGCTGAGTCCAACTTGTGATTGATCCCCACCTTGTCACCAGCCCAGAGCTCTGAGTGCCACATCCAGGCTTTCCTTGGACACCTCCAGGGATGGGGACTCCAAACCTCCCTGGGCAGCCCCTTCCAATGTTTAACAACCCTTTCCATGAAGAAATTCCTCCTGATGTCCAACCTGAACCTCCCCTGGTGCAACTTGAGGTTCTGTCCTCTCCTCCTGTCCCTGTTCCCTGGGAGCAGAGCCCGACCCCCCCGGCTGCCCCCTCCTGTCAGGGAGTTGGGCAGAGCCACAAGGTCCCCCCTGAGCCTCCTTTTCGCCAGGCTGAGCCCCTTTCCCAGCTCCCTCTGCTCATTAATTGTTTTTTAAAATCCTGGTAGACCCCACAGGTAACCAGGCACTCCCTCTGGATGGGAAAAGCTGGGAAGGATGGTGCAGAATCCTCATCAATACCTGCCCTACAACCCCTGCTAGAAGAAAGGGGAATCCACAGGGGTTACAGTCAGAGACAATTCCCTGTTTTTCCATTCATAAATGCACGGATGGATAAGAGCATCCACTCTGCCCACACATCCTGAATGAAGGACTACAAAACCTGCCCAAATCAGAGCAGTCAGACTTCACAGCCACTTTCACTGCCACAAGCTGATACCTGGGGAAGGCCAGCAGAGAGCTGGGAGATAAAATCCCACTTATCTCAACACTTTACTGGATGATGCTGCAGATAAGGGATCTGGCTCTCTTGAGGGCATCGTTAAACTTGCTGGCTGAAGTGGGCTTTATTAGGGTTTGTGAGTAAGGTTTTCCAGGTCTGCCTCCTCATGCATCCATAACCTTTACTCCCATGAGCAGGAATGCAAAAATTGGGGTCATTAGTGATGCATTACGAGCGGTGATTTCCTCATCCATCTGCTTTCAAGAGAGCCATTGCAGTGGAACGAAAGTAAGGCTGCACTTGAGATTCCAGTGATGCTTGTGGGGGCACTTATCAAAATTAGGGACTTTTCTTGTAGGGAGATGTTGTAGTGCTCCTGCAGGGTTATGAAGTAACTGAAACTATTTGACTTCTGGCAAAGAAGCCTGAAAAGGGATGTGGAACACAGGGGGGAAAACAGGATGTATCCACACACGTCTCCACACAGGTTACATTTGAGAGGGGAGCTGCAGCAGAAGTTTGAGAGGACAGAATTCCCAGGATAAATGGGTTGAGCTATATTTATATTAAACCTGATTTTAGTAAGACCTAAGCCAACAAGCACAGAATCCCACGGCACCACAGGATCATTGAGGTTGGAAAAGAGCTCCAAGACCATCAAGTCCAACCTGTGACCAATCCCCACCTTGTCACCAGCCCAGAGCTCTGAGTGCCACATCCAGGCTTTCCTTGGACACCTCCAGGGATGGGGACTCCAAACCTCCCTGGGCAGCCCCTTCCAATGTCTGACCACCCTTTCCATGAAAAAATCCTTCTGATGTCCAACCTGACCCTCCCCTGGCACAGTTTGAGGCCGTTCCCTCTCCTCCTGTCCCTGTTCCCTGGGAGCAGAGCCCGACACCCCCGGCTGCCCCCCCCCGTCCGGGGGGTGTGCAGAGCCAGAAGGTCGCCCCTGAGCCTCCTTTTCTCCAGGCTGAGCCCCTTTCCCAGCTCCCTCAGCCTCTCCCGGTGCTCCAGCCCCTTCCCCAGCTCCGTTCCCTGCCCTGGACACGCTCCAGCCCCTCCAGGTCTCTCCTGTCAGGAGGGTCCCAGAGCTGCCCCCAGCACTGGAGGTGCCCCAGCCGTGCCAGCACAGGGGACGGGCACTGCCCTGGTCCTGCTGGCCACACCATTCCTGGCACAGCCCAGCTGCCATTGGCCTCTTGCCCACCTGAGCACACCTGGCTCATGTCCAGCTGCTGCCACCAGCCCCCCCAGGGCCTTTTCCATCTTTCCAGCCCCTCTGTCCCAGCCTGGAGCCGCAGGGGTTGTTGTGACCAAGTGCAGGACCCAGCACTTGGCCTTGCTGAGCCTCGCACAGCTGAGCTCAGCCCATCTACCCAGCCTTGGTGCAGATCACAAACAGCTGCCCTGCTGAAGCCCAGGCAAACAGGGCTATTTTCCTTCCCTCCAGAGCAGGATTTTGACACCCTGTATTCCAAAAGGACAAACAGACTCCCGGGATTTTGGTCAGAACCTCCTCTCTCCCCACCCCGATGTGTAAAACACATTCAGGCCCAGAACACCCCTGACTCCCTGGCCAACCAGGAATTTGCTCATTGCCTTGGTGACTTCAAGTCCTGACAACTTAATTACTGTAATTGAAGGCAAATATTACTTGAACTCTACACGTTTCTTTTCATGAAGTACATTAGGCATACAAACAAATGTTCCTCTGGTTAAGCAGAGGAGTTCCAAAGGTATGTACGAGTTTAGAAAATAAGAACCTTGCTCAGAAACTCCTTTATTGATAAGAATTTTAATAACCACGGGCCACTGAGCACAGAACTAGCAGGGCATGGAGACAAGCAAAGAGGTGCCAACCCTAGAAAACCTCTGGGTTTAGGAAAAGCTGATGTGAAACCATAAATCACCTGGAAGGGCCGTTAAATGCCAAAGTATTCCCACTTCCGTGGTGTGCCTGTCCCAGCAGCCACGGGAACACTGCTGAGCTCTAACCAGGGGTTTTCTCTAACCCCTCACAGTTTATGCAATTCCTCCCCTGCTTGATCCAACAGAGGGGAAAATTTTCAAAGAAAAATAAGGCAGAGATCCCTAAAAGTGGATTGTGCTGCTGCAACTTCTGAAAAACAACTTTTCACCTGCTAAAAGGCAGAAAGAAATATTCCTGCTCCAGAGAACTGATGATCAGGCAAAAGGGAAAGAGCAATTGTGCTGTAACTGGAGGGTAACCTGAAGATTGGGCTTTGGAGAAGATGTTTTTCCACGCCATGAGTGCCAAAACTGCCCAAAAGATCGAGCTGAGGAGATGAAGTTAAGAGGAATTGGGAACAGGGAATTGGCAGGATGGTCCCAAGGAAAAGAAAAGGACTGCTTGAAACACGGTGTTAAATGTGGAGTGAGTAAGAGGAAACAATAGGAAAATTCAAGGAGAGGTTGGGAAGTGCACAGGAAAAGATGAAGGTCAATTACAGGCAGAAGTCCCCTGTAAATATCATCTGTTAATGTAATTAGTGAAATGTATGGAAAATAAGCTGAAGGACACAGAGCACTCCATGTACCGCCGTGTTTTTCTCCGCCTTTCTTTGCTTGCTGATGAAATCATTAAGGGAGAACACCAAGCTTACAGAGGGAAATCCTGGCTCCCTTGAATCCTGCAGGATCAGGACTGCATCTCTAGGGCATCCCACCCTCAGGGCACCTTTCAGTTATTCAGTGAAAGGAAAAAACAGGGCATTATGGCCAATTATCAAAGGAATTCACACCAGTGAAAAGAGTCTGGCAAGAGCAGAAGCCCAAAGTGGGAAGGATTTTGACACCCTATGAAATGAAATGAGTTTGAAACCCAACCTGGCCTAGTGGGAAGTGTCCCTGCCCATGGCAGAGGTGGGAATGAGATGAGCTTTAAGGTCCCTTCCAACCCAAACCATTCTGGGATTCTTATCATTAATATTCAAAAAGAAAAACTGCACCTGCAGTCTGGAAGGCAAAGTGAGACAGAACCAATGAGCAAAGCAAAGGGTGCTGGCACAGGAGCAACAGAAGCAGCCTGGATTAATTCAGAGAACTTTCCCTCCTCTTCAGAATGCAAGTATTTGTTTTTTAGCACTTAAAAACTTAAAATAGGGGAATAAAACAATCTCTTAAACCATCTCAGTCTGCTATATATGAACTAGTGGTACTTAAGCCCAGTCATTCCACGTGCCTTTGCTTTGTTGGTAGTAATTCACAACAATTTCGTGAAATCTGATCCACAAAAACGACACAAAAGGCAAAGTCCAGAAGGGATGAGCAGAAAGGCAGAACAAAGCTAAATAATTTCAGTGGGTTCTCACTTAAATTACACAAAGAGGGCTGGATGAAGCACATGGAGCCCGAGTTCCATGGAAAACACAGGATCACCCTTCGCTTTGAAACGCAGCCACCCCCTGATCTGCCTTTCTCACCAACTTTCTCGTTGAGAAACTGTAACAATAAAATTAAAATAATCCTGTTCTGCTTCTGCTGCTTCAGATCCTCACCGAGAGCTTGGCAGCACCCCCGTGCAGAGCCCAAAACCTGACAGGCAAGAACGGAGGGCATCCCTGGATCTTCCCATCCCAGGAACGGCTGCAGATAATTCCTGAAGAGCCACTCTGGAGCTCCGCAGACATCAACGATGACAGAGCCTTGCTTTGAGGAGCTGACAACTTCAAGTTAAGTACAAGCATTAACATTTGGATTGGGATCAAACAGGCAAGAGGGGGAACAAAGACCTGTAGCCTGATGAGTTTAAGCGGGATTAAAATAAATACGTGCATAAATAAGGCCGAATTCCATCAGTCCTGCAGTCAATTCTGGCATCAGAACAGGCACCCAGGAGGCTCTAAGGTTTTTAATTTACCTGATTAAAATTGGTTTAGTGCAGACAGCAGCTTGTGAAGAGCTGATGAGAACAGGCTCCCAATGCGGAGAGGGCTGGAGCAAAGGGAAAACGGGACAATCTCCCTGGTGCTCGTGAGGAAAAGGACAAGCAGCAGATGGAAATGGTCCACAGGAAACTCTGCCAGCAGGAGAAATCAGGATCTTTGTGGAGCCTCAACAACCACGGGGAGTCTCAACCCCTGAAAGCGGCTCAGACAGCAACCAGGGAAGTGTTGGGTGGAGTTAATCCTTGCTTGGGATGGAGGATGTGGGGTCTGGACTGCAGAAGCACCTTTCAGTGCTGTAAAGGCTTCAAAAACCTAAACAGGGATACAATTTGACCTCCTGGCGATCACAGAATTGTTAAGGTTGGAAAAGGCCTCTCAGACCATTGAGTCCAAAAATTCCCCAGCACTGCCAAAGCCACCAGTAACCCAAGTGCCACATCCACAGAGCTTTTAAATCCCTCCAGGGATGATCATTCCACCACTTCCATGGGCAGCTCGTTAAAATAAATGTCAGTTTAAGGAAAGAGATGAGAATCAGGAATAGTCAACTTGGATAAAAGTGGTAAAAATTCAGATCACCTGAAATTTCTGGTTTTTTGTTGGCCATGGTGGTGTAATCACCAGGACACATCACATATCCATAGGAAGGTTTCATTTTACTATTATTTATCCTGAGTGCCAACAGAGCAGTGAATCCACTGATGGGAAATGGAATGAAAACCCTGGATGTCCAATACCTGGATGACATGACACTCGTTAAAAGGACAAGTTCCAATTACTACAGAGAAGCACTTCCTTGTTTGACTCTGTTAAAATTAATTCTGTGCCAAAATATATTGAAACATCAGCTGCTGTCTTGCAGTTGATATCAACTTCTACACTCCACAGGAACCATCAGCTGTCTCTAACCCAGCAAGGGCAAGAAGAGAGGTTAGGAAGTAATTAATGGGAAGGGGACAAGGAAAAATGCTTTTAAAAAGACCATGTTTTTCCATGGAATTATGAAGACCCATTTTTGCTACACTTGCAACTACAGAAGAAAGAGCAGATTGTTTCTCTTGCAATAAAAAGGCCAAGGGATTCTATTATAGTAAATCTCTGCCTAAAATAATCTGAGGGTTATTAATAGAATCATTGCCCTCTGGAGCAGAACTACTGTCAGCACTAGACCAGCTCCACTTTTTTTAGTGGAGTCATGGAAACCTCCAAAGACAGAGGTTTTACCATCCTTCAGGATCCCTGTTCTGATCACAGAATCATGGAATGGTTTGGGTGGGAAGGGACCTCAAAGCCCATCCCATTCCACCCCCTGCCATGGGCCATTGGCAAGGACACTTTCCACTGTCCCAGGGTGCTCCAAGCTCCATCCAGCCTGGCCTTGGATGAGGCCCCACATCCCAATGAGGAGGTTTTGTTACCACCTAACAGCAGCCATTTCACCCCACAGGTGCCTGATTTTCATTTACATTGTATTTGCTGGTTCCATTTTTTATTCCAGCTTTAAATTCCACGGTGATGAGTTTCTATTAAAGCCACATCCAAATTCTCCCAGCCTGTCTTGTCCTTCTATTTTATATTTTTCTCAAAAGCTCATCCTGTACCTCAGCAAGTGACCAATTTTAGCAATTTTCATTCATTCTTATAATTCACACAAGAGAAAGCCCCCATCTCTCTTGCTGAATACTCTTGGTATGCAAAATGCCATTTTTTTGTGACATAAAAAAATCCATTTTCAGTGGTGTGGGATGAGCTGGAGCCCAGCCTGTTCCCATCAGTGAAACAGGAGCTGCACAATCAAGCTGTGACACTCAGCCAGGTTTTGCCTCCAGCCTGCAAACACCAGCGGAACAGGAAACAACAGGGTTGCAAAAGTGCAGAGGATTAAATTTTGGCCGGGGACTTGATTGCAACGACAGTCCTGGGGATTCATTCCAGCTGTCCTGAGCAGATCCTGGTCAGGCCACAGCACCTGTATGTCCAAGGGCAGCTTGGGAACCCCAGCACCGTGTCCCACAGGGCACACACACACTTCCTCCTACTGTTCTTACACTTTTCAGGAAAAAAAAAAAAACAAACAACCAATTTATTTAAGTTTTTGCACAACAAAAGCAGCGAGTAGAATCCAGGAGCTGAGGCTAAGGGCGAATACACACCGTGGGATGATTCCCTGAAGGTGCAGAAGGCACATAAGGAAAGAGTTAAAAAACTCAGCACATGGCACAGAAAATCCTTTCCATATCTTGAGAGAGACTCAGATATCCCTGTGACATCTCATTCCGCTCCAGCTCCACTGCTGAGGCCAGCACAGCCTCTTTTCCTTCGCATTTCCCCGCAAATCACATCTGTGCCTTCGACTGGATATAAACAAAACCAAAGGAAGAGATTTCCCCGAGGACCTCTCCGTTGGCACGATGCACAGATCCAAACACAGTGACTTCATCTCCCCAAAAAGCACCAAAATCAACTCGAACTGCTCTGTTCTCACCTTGAATAACAGAGGAAGCACAGTCCGGCAAAGCGAGCGCAGGACTGGGAAGGTCACGCTTCCCAAGTTCTCTTCCCAGCTGGTGGGAAACCCTGGAGAAGTTATTCCCTCTGGCTCTGGCACAGGTTATCAAAGCACAGAACGTGCCTGAGCAACTGCAGGAAACTCACAGAAGAATTAAGAGTTTTGTGAAGTGTTTGTAAGGTGCCCTGAGATCCTACAGAGGTATCCCAGGTGAGCAAGGATGGAAATAACCCTGGAATTCCTGGGGCTGGGACACAGGACACAGAAGTGACCCAGCAGCACTTCTGTGATAGATCTGTGAGGAATCAAATCACCAGGAGTCTCAGATACTGTGTTTTAAATGAGTGAGCAGGAGAAAAAACATGGAATGGTTTGGGTTGGAATGGAACCTAAAGATCATCTTGTTCCAACCCCTGCCATGGGCAGGGACACCTTCCACTGTCCCAGGTTGCTCCAAGCCCCACCCAACCCGGCCTTGGACACTTCCAGGGATCCAGGGGCAGCCACAGCTTCTCTGGGAATTCCATCCCAGCCCCTCACCACCCTCACAGGGAACAATTCCTTCCCAGTACCCCATCCATCCCTGCCCCCTGGCAGTGAGAAGCCATTCCCTGTGTCCTGTCCCTCCATCCCTTGTCCCAAGTCCCTCTCCAGCTCTCCTGGAGCCCCTTTAGGCCCTGGAAGGGGCTCTGAGCTCTCCCTGGATCCTTGTCTTCTCCAGGTGAACCCCCCCAGCTCTCCCAGCCTGGCTCCAGAGCAGAGGGGCTCCAGCCTTTGGAGCATCTCCGTGGCCTCCTCTGGACTCTCTCCAGCAGCTCCACATCCTTCTGCTGCTGGACCCAGCTCTGAAGGCAGCTCTGCAGGTGGGGTCTCACCTGAGTGGGGCAGAGGGGCACAATCCCCCCTCCCCTGCTGCCCACACTGGGGATCAGCCCAGGATGCAAATCAGTGCAGATTGGGGTTTTTTTATCCTGAATCCACACTCTAAATGCCTAAAAATTCCTCACCCAGACAGTCACCCCTGTCCCCAGTACTGTGGGTATTGGTCCCGTGGCACTGCCATGCTCAGAAGCAATCCAAGCCTTCTCCCCATGGCCTGTAATTCCCTGAGCACTGTTTGCTATCCCTTTGTGATGTGTGTGGAATGGGCAGCTGCTCTTCTGGAGTCAGGAGACCAAACCCTCCTTGGTCCTCGAGTTGAGGATTTCTTCCTGTGCCCCACAGATACAGAAGAACCCCACAAGAAGTAACAAGTGGCCTTGGCCAGCCAGACTGTGAACACAAGCAAAGGTATTAATGAAGGCTCTGAAGATTTGGGATGCTGAGGGAAAGGATGGAATAAAAACCATTGGAAGAGGAGAGAAAGGAGTTCTGGTAGCAATTCCAAGAGCAAACACAGCCCCAGCACCAAACCTTTGGCTTCTGGCATAGGAAACCTCAGGTGCTTTGAAATGTTAAAATAACACCTGCCTATGTCAAACTCCTGGCCCTTTTCTAACAATAAACGTAGCAAAGCAGATCTGTGCATAAATAAAATGCTTCCAGGAGCATTTGAAGCAGGTAATTTAAAGCAAAGCTTCACTCCTTTCCCCTTCCCCTCAGAAAATGCTTCTCTAAAGGAAAATACAGATCTGAGCCTCTTCTGTTCCCCTGCTCTGAGATCTGTGGTGATTTGTGGGAGAGCTCCATGGATCCAAACCAGCTCAGACCTCTGGGCAAGGGGACAGATATTTCCTGTTTTTCAGCACCAGGAGCCCCTGAGAAATACTTTGTGTCACTTTGTTGTCACTTTGCTGTGTGCCTTCCTCAGGCTGGGCTCCTTTCCTCTGAGCAGGTGCGAAGGGGGACTCACAGCACAGGGAAATGAATCAGAACTTCACAATTTGGGGCAGCACAGACCAGAAATACCATAAATACCAGCAGGGCCCTCCTGAGCAGGCTAAAAGACAGACGCAGAAACACAAACAGCGAGAATGAGAATTAAATTTGAAATACAACAGCAGGGATGTGTATTCAGGGTTTTTTTCCTTCTCTCTTATCTGTAAGGGTCTGAAGAAAAGAGTTTGTCTGAGGAAAGGTTTTATTTTTTAAGGAATACCGTTCAGGCAGAGTTCATATGGATGTTATCCTTGTTTTCAAGCATTCACACAACCCAGCCCAGCGACAACAACCCAGCCAGGTACAACCTCCCTGCAGCCTTTCTTTCATAAATTCTTGCATCTCTTCTTCATTTCTGCCTTTAGTTTTGCTGCTTCCTTAAACAACTCTTCTGACAATCAGTTCCTCAGCTCAATCCCAACTGGGACTCATCCTCCCCTCCAAAAACCAACCCAACTCTTCTCCTCTCAGCTTCAAAATGCTGCTCCAAGTGTTTCCCTTCCCATCTCGCCCGGGTCCTACCTTACCCCCTCGCTATCTGAGATGTGTAACATCCTGCCCTTGTTCTGTCCATCATTTCCTTGCAAGCTCTCTGGGGAAGCAATTAGCCCACTTGTGAGCACTCTACAACATAATTAACAAATAATAACCACTGAGAAATGTAGGCCAAAAAAGCCAAGTTATCGCAGCCCCGTTTCTGCCGAGACTCGCATTGTTCCGTGCTCGCTTGCAGCTTCCAAGTTCCTGGAGGCACAGATTCTCCTCCAAGGCAGCACAAAAGCAAAGGTGAACACTGAATTTTAAAGAAGACATAAAATGTTCTGACTTTATTTGGATTTCCAGGCTTTGCTGCTTTTCCTCACTCATTAACACGACCAGTGGTGAGTATTTACACAGAGAACACGACAATAAATCTGAGAATTGGAGGTGAAAGGCTCATAATTCAGTTCTAAATTAACTTTGGCAACGGGAGCACCGAAGGAAGGAGAGACAGGATGACTGTAACCATGAGCAAGATGCAACACCAATGTAATGACATCACTTAGGATGGAAAAACTGCTGGAGGAGACAAGGACAGAACCTCTGCTCTTGGGTTTTCATCCACACACCCCACAACAGCCTGTAGGGAATGGTAACAGCAGGGAAAGCCTAAAAACTCTCTCTTATTTCAGCAGCAAACAAAATATTTCCAGTTCCTGAGGCTTGCTACTGTAGGAGAGCACTTCCAGGCTCTTGCACACTTCCTAGGAAGTGTAATGGGTCCTGGGTATCCCTTCAATGCTGCCTCTATCCCCTCAATACCGAAAAATAAGGTGCCAAAACAATTAGAGAAAGGTTTCTAATAAGGCTGAAGCAAAATTCCCACTTCCTGGGGACCTGGGGAGCCAAGGAAGCATAAAAGAGGATGAAAAAAGGGAAGAAAGGGATAAATGATCAGTTTGGAGTGGTTACTGGGATGGAGAAAGATGGCACTTGGAATGTACAGAGAAGGAATAATGTTCAGGAAAACGGGGAAGCAAGAATGTGATTAAATCTCTGCATTTCACAGCCTTTGGCATCCTGAAACACCAAACTGAGGTGATCCCTGCTGAGAACAGGACAGTGAACAGCACATTTCAGCCACAAACAGCTGGCAAACCTGTCATGGAGCAGTTGGCACTAATTCCTGGATAATCCCCCAGAGTGCCAGAATGTCCCAGGCAGCCCCGCAGCCTGAGCAGGACGCAGCACGTCTGCTGAGACCTGGGACAAAGGCTTCCCGTGGTCACTTGGTGAAATTTGCCATCCCTGCACAGCTCTGGCTCTGCCAACCTGCAGAACAACTCACCTGCTTTAACCTCAGGCCACGTGAGGAGAGAGCAGCTCAGATCAGCACGTACAGGACCAGCACTTCCCATGGCTGCTTCAAGGGCAAAGAAAATTGTATTTGTCCAAGAGAAGAAGAGAGGTCTTGTCCTTCAAAACCAACACAAAGCCACGGCATGGCTGGAACTCAGTGATCTTTAAGGACCCTCCCAACCCAAACCCTTCTGTGATTCTCTGATCCTGTCATGTTGAGATATTTTGTAGCCTCACAGTCAGGGTTTTATCTCAGCTTTTCTGCTCCTGAGCAAGAATCCAGCCCTGATCTCCCAAGCACTGAAGGTGAAAATATTTTGATTTCTTTTTGTTTCACATCCTTCACATCTGGACAGCCTGCCCTTGGGTTTACATTGAATTCCTCCTCTGGGAGTAAAGAGCCTCATTTTCCACCTTCAAACCCATCCTTGGACTTCTTTATCTTTGGGCTGCTTTCCATGGCCGACCTTTGTGTTTCTGCTCTGCACTTCATGGAATCACAGGATGGTTTGGGTTGGAAGGGAACCTAAAGACCATCTTGTTCCAACCCCTGCCGTGGGCAGGGACACCTTCCACTATCCCAGGGTGCTCCAAGCCCCGTCCAACCTGGCCTTGACACTTCCAGGGATCCAGGGGCAGCCACAGCTTCTCTGGGAAACCTGTGCCAGGGCCTCCCCACCCTCACAGCCAACAATTCCTTCCCAATATCCCATCTATCCCTGCCCTCTGGCAGTGGGAAGCCATTCCCTGTGTCCTGTCCCTCCATCCCTTGTCCCCAGTCCCTCTCCAGCTCTCCTGGAGCCCCTTTAGGCCCTGGAAGGGGCTCTGAGCTCTCCCTGGAGCCTTCTCTTCTCCAGGTGAGCACCCCCAGCTCTCCCAGCCCGGCTCCAGAGCAGAGGGGCTTTCCCCCCCCTTTTGTTTTTTTTTTTTTTTGGTGATGACTGCATCCCTGCTTTTGACCTGGGTGAGTTTTAAATACACACTTGTCTTTCACTACACCAAGTATGAGCTTTATGGAACTGCATAAAGATTCTGCAGTAATGCAAAAAAAAAACCAAAAAAACAACAACAAAGTGAAAATTCCCGTGCCTGCAATTCCAGCTAGATTTCCTAGGATTTTCTTATTAACACTTTGTGTAATGCCCTGAGGGAGAGAAGAGCTCTGTGGTTGCCCAGTGAACCACACAAAACATAGAAGCTGTGCCCCGAGGGACTTGCAGGTTAAAGCTGTGAGTGGGTACAAAACAATACAAATAATTGCCAGGCAGGAGATCCCGCAGGCAGCCCGAACGTCTCCTGGCACAGGAGCTCTGCAAAAGGAGTGGGAATGGGGTGCTTATCACAGCTCAGCAGCAACCTGCTCCAGGAATCAGCAGCAAAATGAAGACTCCAGAGGAAATGTCAGATTAAAGGGAAGACCAATTTGTTCCCATGTTCCAATGTCCTCATTTGCTCCTAATGCTCTGCAGGTAAGTGCAGGAAAACAGAATTGTGGAATCACTGAGGCTGGAAAAGCCCTCTGACACCACCAAGTCCAACCATCTCCAGCACTGCCAAGGCCACCACTGACCCACATCCCCAAGTGCCACATCCACAGGGCTTTTAAATCCCTGCAGGGATGGAAACTCCACCACTACCCTGTGGACATGGCTGGGTGGACTCCCAGGGCTGGACAACCCTTTCCATGAAGAATTTTTTCCTAATATCCAATCTAAACCTCCCCTGGTGCAACTTGAGGCTGTTTCCTCTGGTCCTGTCCCTTGTCACCTGGGAGCAGAGCCTGATCTCCATCTGGCTGCACCCTCCTCCTGTCAGGGATGTATCAGCCCAACACAGAGCTGCCGTCTCCAGTCCCTCTCCCATTCCTCAGCCACACCCTGGGAAGCTGTTGAGAGGGAAGTGCTGTTGGTTGGGGTCTGAAATCCATAATGGAAGGCTCAGAGGAGGTCACCAAGAAGTCCTAAGTGTCCTGAAGCAGACAAAAAACCAGATGCCAAACAGCAAAGAAATTATTGCTTGATGCTGAACATTTAAAGGGTGTAGAGAAAAGGGGAATAAAGAATCACAGAATGGTTTGGGTTGGAAGGGCATCTTAAAGACCACGTGCAGGGACACCTCCCACTATCCCAGGTTGCTCCAAGCCCCATCCAGCCTGGCCTTGGACACTTCCAGGGATGGGGAGTGTCCCCTCACCCTCAATTACACTCTAAAATCCACCTGAAATCTGCTTTCTCGTTTTGCTTCGCCTCCTTCCACTTAATCCTCCACTGCCCTGTTCTTTCCTTGGGTTTGCCCTCTGCTGATCCCTCCTGCTGCCTCCAGAGCTGGGTGCTCCCTGCACCACCAAGTCATCCCATCCCAAATCCTGCAGTGACTCAGCAATGCCAGCTCAGGTTTCTTCCCTTCATCACCCCACACTCAACGCCCTGAGAAAAGCAGGAGGGTGGAGCCAAGGAGTTCTCCCAGAAGTCATTCCAAGCACAGGTGAAGGTCATGGCTGCCCCGAGGTGGGAGCTCCGTTTTTCATTTAGAAAAGGATGGTTGTGGTGACTCTAAGCAAAGCAACTCAGCTTCCTGTGGCTCTGGAAAACAATTTGTCTTTCCTTTTCACGCAGCCATTTATTTTCACAAAGAGTAAGAACTTAATATTGGTGAGGCTGCTGTCTGCCTGTGGGTTGTGCCTAACATCAGTGAGAAAGGATGGAATAGACAAAAAAAAAAATCACAGAATCGTGGAACCATTAAGGTTGGAAAAGTCAACCCAGCACCACCACCATGTTCACCCATAAACCACATCCTCGAGGGCCACATCCACGTCTTCTGAACACTTCAAAGGACAGTGAGTGTTCAAAAACAAAAAATAATCACCTGTGCTTTAACTGGCCTGGCTAAAAATGAAGCAGTCCTTTAAGTAGTTGAAATAAAACCAAAATAATTCAGTGTTGATAAATAAAAAGAAATGCAGTTGGGTAAAGTAGAACCTGACATTAAATAGTATAAAATTAGGAAGTCAGGATGTAGTTCAGCAGTTCATCCAGCCTGTTCCTGGATGTTATTAATAAGTTCTGCATGTCTAAAATACCATCTCCAAAAGTAGTTGGACACCTTAGAAATCAGCCCATCACACAAATAGAGGTCAAAAAGAAATTCCTGTAATGCTGATTGGTCCAAAAACTCCCCAAAAATCAAGTGTGCCAAAACTATTTACCATTAGTTCAAACTACCCTTAATCTGATTTCTCAGACATTTCTCACCTCCTTCATGAGAACATGAGGTGTTGATTTAAAGTGGAAGTGAGGCTCAAAGAGAAACAGGAAAGCAGTAACAACAGTATAAATGACCACTGAAGACCATTTAAAATATTATTTTGTGCTGAATCAGACAAGAAGCAGCCACAGAGCCTCTTCCAGAGAGGAAACCACCCCTGGAAAAGCGGCAACAGCACCCAAATGGAAGCGGTGAGAGCAAGGTGCCGGTGGCAACCATTAACACGACTATTTTTGCAGCAATCAACACCTCCTGAAGTAAAAAAACAAAGAATTCATGCTAAGTCATAGGTGGTAAGAAGCCAACAGAGCACTGAAGAGGAGGAATTGTTCAATTATTACCCTGGGTTATGAGCATTGCGAATGCAGGCGCTGACGCCCGTGTTACAACCTGTTACCGACCGCCGCGTGGTGAAGGGATTAAAAGCTAATGACAGGCCACAATCCCTCTTAAAACCCTGGGCCAGGCCAGGGGCTTCCACTTTCTCAACTGAAATATCCACAGTTGCAACATCAGCCCAGCGTTGTTTGTTCCTCATGAAAGAGGTGATTCACTTTCTTTCCAGGAGCTGCACCGCAAAATGTTGATTAAAGCGCGAACCGCCCCCCAAAACTGAAAGCGGAGGGGAGAAAGGGAAGGAATAGAAGGTGAGGTGTAAAAGGAGATGGGAGTCGAGGGGAAAATCAAAGCAGGGAGTTCACCAGGAGGCAGAGATTTTATCAAAGCGATTGGTTCATTAGGCAGAAAATCTGACTGTCATTAACACGGCGCTGCTGCGGTGTTTTTTGTTAGTGAGTTCTTCAGGGCAGACACCTTTGTATTTCTACTTGTAAAACACCAATTAGTACCTTGGGCAGACTACAAACAAATCAACATTAAAACAAAGCAGCGAAACAGAACCATTTGTATCTTCTGTTATGCCTGGAGTCACCAGGACAGATTCAACTCTCTGGAGAGGCACCGCATTCTTCATTCCCTAATAGTCTTCCCCTCGTTTGCTGCAGGAGTTCAAAACCACAAATTTGGATTTATCTCTCTGCTTGGGCTCTGAGGGAGTTCTCCACGGGATGCTGCTCTGGGAATTCTTGTTTCACGTTTTGTGTGTGTGTGTATTCAAGCTGGTTTTCAATTAATAACAGTGTAATTGTTGCCAAGCCCACCCAGCACAGCCAGGCATCACTGCTTTCCCAAGGTGGAAGTGAAGGGACCTGCAGGACATCCTCTGATACGCCACATGTGGGAATTAAAAAACGGCTGGAAGGGTGCAAGGAGCCAGATCTGGTTCAGTCTTGTCCATATGGCTGGAACGGGAAGGGTTCCTGACACTGTCTCCAGAAATTCAAAGGGGGTTTGCCTTGGAGAGAAACAGCTCATTTACTTCCAAGGAGAGTTTGGGAGGGAAGTTACTCCTGTGGAGGATCCATTTGCTCTGAGCCAGGTTCTTGCTCCCTGGGAGAAGAGCCTGACCCCCAGCTGGCTACAATCTGTTTTCAGGGAGTTGTGCAGAGCCAGAAGGGTCCCCTGAGCCTCCTTTTCTCCAGGCTGAGCCCCCTTCCCAGCTCCCTCAGCCGCTCCTGGTGCTCCAGCCCCTTCATCTTTCAACCTGCCCCACCCATCTTCTCCCCCCTTCCCATACACACTTCTAAACAATATTAAATGTCTTTTCTGGTTTAACTCCCTAAAAGATGTTCAGAGGAAAGGTCAGACACAGCAACACTGCTGGTTCAGGGTCACAGTAATGGTGAAGATGCCAGACTACAGATTCAGAGTCTGAGCCTGCCATGATTCACGCTGAGGGCTGGTCAGGTTATACTCGCTGCGAGGAGAGAAATGGTAATTTAGCCTTGATGACTGAGGCAACCTGAAAATCTGCCAGCCTCATCTCTGCCTGGAGTGCCAGCAGCTATTAAAGCCTTAACCAGGGATCCAGGCAGGAATGCATGATTTGGGGTTTATGATTCCTAGAGCAATGTGAATGTCAAAGGTTGGGAGAGAACGATGGTCTCACCTCCACGTTCCACTCCCTGTGGTAAAGAAATAATGACTGTAAACAAAAGCACCAGAGATGTGTTTTTTAAAGAGCTGGAAAAGCCTTTCCATGTTTAGTCAGGCACACAACAGCCTGTGCAGAGCCTGTGGGGTTGATGTAAAAGAGCTCCCAGTTACAGTGGGATCTTTGAACACATCTCTCAAGACTCACACGAGCAGAGCTGATCCCTCTTGGCGAAAAGGTGATGGATTTGATGAGCTCTCAGCTCCTCTCCTAAACCACCTCCTAGGTAAAGAAACCTGGACAGCAGCTCAGAAAGGGATTGAGAGCTCTCCTGAAGGAGTTAACCATTCAAACAGGTAATATCTGAATTTTGAAAGAATTTGGCCACCGGAGCTACTTCCCTGCAACAGTTCCGAGGAGCTGCTGCCAATGTTAACATCGGCAGGCAGCTACTGACAGGTTTCATTTTGCCCAGTCTGATGCTGCTATTGACACTCACGCACACAAGCCAGCACAAACAGGAATAAAAGGCCACTTTCCATGGCAACGCTTCTCAAGGAACTCAGGAATTCACCGACAGCCCTGAAATCCCTGGCAGCGCGCGGTGGGATTCGCTTCCCAAATGTCCCGGGGCACGGAAAAGCTGATGGGACTCACGTAACAACGGCTCCTACCACGCTGCTGGGCAGCTCCAGAGATGAGTGACAGCCTCTGCAATATCCAGCAGGAATTGCTGGCTGATGTGGCCTTTCGGGCAGTGGCCAAGAGATGTGGAAGACTGGGGATAAATTCCAGTTGCAGGTCAGGCTCCTTCTGAGAGGACAGAAATTTTTGCAGAACCAACAGCTACGTGAATTTTTGTTCAGGCTCGACAGCAAATGGCAAGTTTCTTACACAAGAGTTACTGGATGGGGCTTAGAGCAACCTGGGATAGTGGAAGGTGTCCCTGCCCATGGCAGGGGGTTGGAATAAGATCATCTTTAAGGTCCCTTCCAACCCAAACCACCTCTAATTGTAATTACCACCTAAATTTCTGCCTCTGCATCTCCTACCCCAGTTCACCACCTAAGCAGACAACTCTGTGCTAGTGCAGAAGGTAAAAGTGATTCAGAGGGAGGAAGCTGAGCTCATTCTGCCAAGTCCAGGGGAAGGGTGAGCTGTGCACAAGAATGTTCCCTCCCAGACTGGGATCTTCACACCCTGTGCTCAGACCAGTTCCCAGCTTTCCTGCCTTGGAGAAAAGGGGATGTGGGTGTAAGCTTGGAGCTGAACTCCCAGCTCCAGCTGCTCTGCTTCTCAAAAAGCTCAGTATCCCTGTATATGGATTTAGAATCCAAAATTCAGGCCTTTAGTCCATCACTGGTTTGAAGACTGCAGAAAAGAACTTCATCTCAGCAAACGTAACCCGGTCTCAGATTCACAGCACCTCAGGAAACACTTTTACAACATTCCCCAGCAGTTGTGCTTTGTCTTTAAAGCAGCGCTGACAATAACGTGAATCCTGGAGAGGTGAAGGTTGTGGAAGAACAACAACATAAAGGTTTCAAGATGATTTTGGAAACCCCAAAAGGCCTCAATAGGCAGCTGGGAGGCTGCTATCGATGACAGATCAGCCAGCTCCACAGGGGACAATTTACATCTGATTCCCAGGGACTGCAAGAGAACTAGGAAGTTGGGATTATAATGGGATTAATCGTACGACTCCAGGGATCCCATTCATCCCACTGCTGAAGGGTCCTAGAGCTGCTCTGCACTGCCTGAGCTGCATGTGGGAAGTTATTTGAGGTTTGCTGGGACAGGAATATCAGATTGGAAGGAGGGAAGAGATAAAAGTTTGCTGGTTTTCCACTCAGAGCCGGCCTTTATCAAAGTTGTGTGACCACAAACTGAGATTAAGGACTTCAGTAAACCTCAAATCCCAGCCTAGAGCTGAAAACCTTTGAGATTTAATGCTCCTAATTCCTCCAGCCCTCACATTTACGAGGAGTGACTGCTTAAAAAAAAAAAAAAAAAAAACCAAATCAAAACCTGCAGAAAATCAGGAAGAAATTAGTTTTTANACCCCCCAATTTACAGGGGGGAACGTCTTAAAAAAAAAAAAAAAAAAACCAAATCAATCATTCTGGAGGAACTGTTGTGCATCCTGAAACAAAGGGAAAGGATGAGATCATCGCTGTTTCTTCAGCCTTGCTGAGGTCTCCAAGTGAACATAGGGAGCAGATGAGGGGACTTGCCTCAGCAAGGCCTGCCACTGGCAGAGCAATAAATAAATAAATGTTCAGAGGATGAGGCTGCACCTTCAGCTGGTGTGGCAGCACCCTGAGCTGCTGTCAGAGCCGGGAAACCTGCGGAGTCCCAGGATTTGTGGGAAAATGAAGATCTGGCCCTGTGCTTCCCCCAAAGGGAGACTCCAGAGCAAAGCCACTCTGCAGAGGGTCAGGCTGCCAGGCAGGCACTTAATTAGAAGAAAAAACACTTCCAAAGCCTCTTTCCCATTGTGATCCTCTGTGTTGAACTTGGCATTCCCATGGAGTTCTTGGGCTGTCCCACACCAGGAACACCAAGGCCCGGGAAGCACTGAAGCAGTTTGTCCCAAACTGTGCAGCACCAATATTTGATGTGGGGACTCCTGGTTTCCTTCCTGGATTTGTCTCCCTGGATTTTGGCTGCTGAGGTGGATTTTCACGCGGAGCCAGAAGAGCTGGGACTTTCTGTGCCTCTCTTAATGATGAAAATTAGGAATGAACCCTAACTGTTATTAAGTGTAACAAATGAGCTGCCCTAACCAATTCCTAACTGTGTTTACAGTTTTCCAAGAATTGGTTCCCAACCCAGAGTCACAGCCCAGGCCCTGGCACAGCTCCAGGTACACCGAGGCTCAGGCATTCCTGGTGGAAGGTTCTCTTTGCTCCAATTCCCATTCCCTCTGCCTTAGACCCTTCACTTTTTAGGTCACATAAAGACAATACATTAAAAAAAACCCCCTCTGATGTTCATCTGTAACAACACTGTCCAAATAACCCCTTCTGTGAGGACAATTTCTGTCTGACCTTTGTTCCAAATCTGACAGCAAAATTCTGATTTTGACAAAACTCTCTTGGAAAACACTTTTTTTTTTTTTCCCCCTAGTTTTAAACTTAATTCACCTTCTGGTAAAAGTCTAAACAAACAATTAGGAGTCAGGCTGAATTTATGCCCTTTGTGGGGGGACAAACCACCACAAAACACTGCAATATCTACAGAGATATCTATTGACCCAGCAGTTATCAGAAACGTGGTGGGGTTTTTTTTATTCTTCCTGGCACAAACCCAGCTCTCTAAACAGCCTGTGACCCACTTTCACCTAGCTGGCCTCTGAAGTTGAGAGAAGATTCCTCCCTCTGGACGCTGGAGGCTCTGTTTGAAGTCCCTGCTGTCAGGAGATGGTCAGTTTACGTCTCCTGTCCTAGGACAGGAAAAGGATGCACTCTCAGCTCCATGTGCTGCAGGCAGATAAGCAGAAAGATTTCTGTCCTATGCCCTTATCAGCTTTTCCTGCTACTCTCCAGAACAGACACCACCAAGACTGGCAGTAAAAAATTAAACTTAAGCAAAAGGAGGAGAAAAAAAAAAAGAAGAGAGACAAGTATTTCTCATAACTGGAATTCAAAAGGTTGAGGTTTTGGGAAAAAGATTTTTAGGAGTACTGAAAACTACCTGAAATCTTCTGTATCCTCAGTGTAAACTGATCTGCTCTGACACACCCAGCATGACTTAGGGTTTAAAAGGTACCTCACTACTTAAATAGTCTTTACTACATGAGAACTCTTCCCCTTGCAAATAAAACCACATAGCTGGCAAAAGGACATTCCCTGCATATGGAGATGATCATGGAATCACAGAATGGTTTGGTTGGAAGAGACCTTAAAGATCAGCTTGTTCCACCCCTTTGCCACGTGCAGGGACACCTTCCACCAGACCAGGTTGCTCCAAACCTCATTCTATAAATTTATATTTTTATTTCATGGTTTCTTTTGCTCCAAGTGCCCTTCTATAAATTAATATTTTTATTTCATGGTTTCTTTTGCTTTTCCTTCTCTCTCTGGTGTTCCCTCCTTCTCTTTATGTCCCTTCAGTCCTTCCACCTCATTTTCTCAGTGTGCAGAGGACAGGCAAGGCAGAGCCTCCAAGGATTTGGGGTTATCTCCTATCTTTCCATTTCCTGCCCACACAGGATTTCATTTCTGGGTGCTTCAGTCCCCACCCTCCATAAAACTGGAGTTACTTCTTGTTCAAACATTGTCAGCCACAACTGAGATGGACTCAGTGTCATTCTAGGAGGCACCTTCGAGTAAGACTTGACCACAGAGGTGATAAATAAACCTTCCAGATGGAAACCAAGTGTCCAGCTCTCTACAAAGCCCCACTTGGATCTACCAATGTAGAGAAAAACAAAAATCTTCTGGCAAATACCCACATGTAATTGCCAAATGGTTGGTTTAGAAACCTCAGTAATTGCTCTTATACTCCTCCTCAGCCCTCAATATCATGATTAAAATGATGGCTGCATGATGAATTTGTAAACTGAAACAATTTTAGAAAATACCCCTCGTGGAATTGCAGCAGCTGTTAAATCCACCTCACAGATGTGATACCAAAAAATGAGGGGAGACCTTTATGGATGTGACAGGGCAGAGAAAGTCTTTGAACACTTCAAGATTCCCAAATTCTAGACTTTCTTCTGCCATTTCTTTTAGGACAAGGTGTTTGGGGTGAAGTTTAAAAGAACAGTCCAGTTTAATTTTTAAAAGTGCACAAGATCCTAAGATATATTAACTTTCCAGGTGATTGAAAGAGTTTATTATGTACCTATACAAAAGAGTATCTTGAGACCCAAAATGAACACAGGCCAGTAGTCATAACCCATATATTGGTTTTTAGGCAAAGCAGAATTTCCCTCTTAGAATTTTCTGTTCCTCCTCCTCCTTAAAAGAAGCTTCTAAAACTTTGCTCTTAAAATAATGGTGTTGCTGATAAATTTTTACCCTTAAACCTGAATTAGTGTCCTCATTAAATGAAAAACACTTTTCTGCATAAGTGGAATACCAAAACTTATGTTACTCTTACTGCTATTGAGTAAAGAATTCAAAAGGAAAATCATGAGATCCCAGCATTTCTCCAAGTTCATTCTGCCATTTCTCTTTAAGTTCTACCACAATAAGGAAAAATTTGCTCTCTCAAACCTCCTGCAATAACACAAAAATAAGGAAATGATGATGAAATGCTCTTTGGGCAAGACAGGAATTATGGTGATGGCATCAAAAATGAAAAATATTCCTTCAGACTGGAATGAAAGAAATATTTTAAGAGCCTAATCACACGAAAGCAGCATTGAGCCCAGCATTCTGGATAAACCAGCATATGTTGTGTGTGTGTGAGTCTGGGTGTGTTTATCCCTGGATATCAGACAGGACAGGAAAGGAAGAGTTTGAAACACTTGTCCAGAAAATGCTCAAAAAGAAAACACAGCCAGGACAAATTTAGCAGCTTGACTTAGCTGGGATATCAAAGGCAGAGCTGACTGCAAAAGCAACCACCTCTCAAGGATGGCAAAATAAACTCAGCCCAGTCTCGGGAGGAAAACGCGGATCAGAGGCTGGATTTCGTTAACTGCTGCTGTTTGGGGTAAGTCAGGTCCTTTCTGACACTGCTGAGATAATCTTGTCAAAGAACAACAAAAATGAAAAGCCAAAACCAAAACAAAACAAAACAAAAAGACAAAAAGACAGACACCAGCCATTTCAGGGGGAATCTGTTCAGCAAAGTGGCTTTGAGGTGGTGTCTGAAGAAACAAAACTCGGAATGAGCTTCCTAAAACATTTCTTTTTTTTTTTTCTTCCTTTTGGTCTCCTTTGGAAAAGAGAATTTCAATAGCCTGATTGGCAACTTGTTTGTTGATCAAAGCAAAAGTGTGAAACACATCTGAAATAGATTTTCTGAATAATAAAAAAAAAAGCATTTCACGCTCAATTCAGAAGAAAGTTCCCCCAGCAGAAACTAGGCTATTTGAATTTTATTTTTTTTAAAAAAACGGAGGTTTCCATCCACTAAAATGAGTCAAAAGTGACATATTTTAATAAATTCTGTCTTGAAGACATGCAGACCTATTACCTGGATATGATACTGAAATCATGGCTTGGAAATGTGACTTTTCATCCAAAGCTGATTAATTTGCTTGTATTCCACAGAACAGGATTTACCTCAGACTGGGAAAAACTTCTGGATCTTGCAGTGACCAGAATCACAATGTGATGCTCAGAAACAGGGTGTGTTTAGATGGGAGGGTGGCATCTGCCCATCTCTGGCAAAAAAAAACAGAGAAGGAAGAAAAGGAAAAAAAAAAAAGAAAATCCAGAACTTTTCAACCTGCTGTGACTTCACCTGGGGAAATCTTCCTGGAGGATTTGGTACGAGCAGCAAAGGAAGTGTGTCAACATGATCTGTACCATCCAATGGGTAAAACTGGCTTTGGAATTCACCTTCCCAGTGCCAAACTCCCGCTGCCGAGAGATCCAGAAACTGAAGTGATGTCAAGCAATTTCCCTTGGCTCCCAGTCGTGCCAGAGACAGACACTCTGACGCCGAGGGAGGATGATGGGCAGATAGCAGGTCCCTCTCATTTTCACAAGAACTCCAGGGAACTGCTCCCATATCTGGTGCAGAATTAATCAAGATAAGTTAATGTGTGATAACATGTATCTGAAGGGGAGAAAACCTGGGCAGCTCCTGCCTCTCCAGGAGGAAATTTAATGGCTCTCCAGGAAACACAAAGATGTCGTTTTCTGCCCTGATCCAGCCCAACAGCAGAGCTCGGATTGTAGAGCTGGAAAAGAGGAGGACAGGATAAGGTATGGCACAGGAATGTGACACAATGGAGCAGCATCTCGTAATTTGACATATCATTGATGGTTTTACACCCTGGCACAGGAAACTTTCACCTGACCCATAAATATTCCTCCTGCTGCTACTCTTGTAACACTCCACAGTATAACAAGTAAATAGTTTCTGTACCACAAAAATGGATATTTTGAGGTATTTCAGCGAGGTCTAAACTCTGTCTGATTGCTACATTGCCACTGTGACATGTTTTATATTAAATGAAAACATCACAAACTACTGGAACAATGGAATTGTGGGGAAGGTGGGAAACTGGAAAAAGGTTTGGGTTTCAGTCCTGGAAACTGGAATGCGAAGAGACCACTGAGCAAACACACAGGGACACTTTTCTCTCTGTAACCCAAGTGCATCAAGCAAAGTGCTGCCTTCCCAACCAGTCCTGCCAGAATCCCAGAATGGACTGGCTTGGAAGGGAGCTTGAAAACCATTCAGCTCCCCCTGCCATGGGCAGGGACATCTTCCACTATCCCAGGGTGCTCCAAGCCCCGTCCAACCTGGCCTTGGACACTTCCAGGGATCCAGGGGCAGCCACAGCTTCTCTGGGAACCTGTGCCAGGGCCTCACCACCCTCACAGGAAGGATTCCTTCCCAATATCCCATCTAACCTTGCCCTCTGGCAGTTTAAGCCGTTCCCCCTTGTTCTGTCCCTCTAAGCCCCTGTCAAAAGTCTCCCTCCATTTTCCTGTAGGCTCTTCAGGTACTGGAAGGGGCAATAAGGTGACCCTGAAACCTTCTCTTCTCCAGGCTGAACAATCCCAATTCCCTCAGCCTTTCCCACAGCAGAGCTGCTCCATCCCTCTGATCATCCTGGTGCTTCCTCTGGGCTCCCTCCAGCAGCTCCAGGTCCTGCCTGTGCTGGGCCCCAGGGCTGGGGCAGCTCTGCAGGTGGGGCCTCACCTGAGCACAGGGGCAGAGGGGCAGAATCCCCCCTTTCCTGCTGCCCACCCTGTGATATTTCACCAGCTCACAGGGTCTAAACACTCTCCTACCTGAGCACCTTTCTCCATCCCAAACGAGGCACTCTGCAGACTCCAGGAGCCCCCATGCCACAGGACAGCACGGGACACACCAGGAATCACACCCAGCAAGCAAAACCCGTGCATGGAGCGCTCTGAGGTGTTCACAGGGAATTCCCAACGAGTGCCATCAACTGGATCTGATTAATAAACCGTGCCAGCCAGGCACAAGCTGTGAATTTGTGCTCACAAGCACTTCCAGACACACAGACAAGCACTGGGTGTGCGTTATACACAAGGACACCACTTACACTCAGGTAGCCAAAGGGCTCTAAAAACCTCTCCTGGTATTTTTCCAGGAAACACTGTGTGCATGGAAAGCTCTCGTGCCCCATTTTCCCACCTGCGTTGTTCACAAGGTGACATCCATCAGCAGCATCCCTGCTGGATGGCATGGATTAATAGAGCAGCTCCAGAGGCTGAGTTCCCAGCCAGGTATTTATATCCCCTCCCTTGTGAGCGAGCTGACTCTACTTATCTAAGAAACTGAAACCCCTCCCAAAAAAAGGCAGAAGTCATTTTTCAAAAAAAAAAGGAATCCAATAGGGAAAAAAATTCCAAGTTTGTCTGGTTTGTTTGCAGACATGTTGGGTATGGAATAGCCTTCTGAATGGAAGGTGATGTGACCAGCATATTTCCCTGAGGCATAATTTGCCTCTCTAGTAAAACAGTAACTTCCCACTGTGCTCTCATGAATAATATCACCTGAAATAATTCCTGTTCCTCCTTTAATCCAGGAATATATGGAAGGATGAGAAAAGCATTCCCATGTATGACAAATGAACAGCAGAGCAGCAGGGCTGACATCACACACTGTCTCTTCTTTAGGACTTCAGTTATCTCACCAGAGACTGGCAGTGAAAACACAAAAATCTTTCAGCTCCAGATGTGTGAGTTTGGGCTCAAAACTCAACCATTTGAAGCAAAGTGAAAACAGAAAGAGCTGAGGTCTCAGCCATCTCAGCCTGCAGACCTAAAATCTGTAAATATCTATACTGCCTTGTGGGGCAGCTACACCCCAATTCCAGATTTTGTTCTTCAGGATTTAACAAACTGTCCTCTACAAGTACCTGACAACATCCTCAGACCACAGAGGAAACACTGAAAAGTAGACACAACTGCAGTAAAAAACACAGAAGGAAATTCCCAAATCCCCAGCAAGAATACTCCCAATCCTGTCTTCTGAGCTGCATTTGAATTGCATGTAGTAAATAAAGAGCAAGGGCACACCCAAAATGAAAAAAACCAAAAACTGAATAGCTGTTCATTATGTGAGTGCCATTTCCAGAGAAATGAACAGTACATAATTATGTAATTAACAATTATGACTGTCTAAATAATCTCATTGTAGGCCTGGAGCGAGTCGAGTTACACGATCGATCTCAGATTCAGCATTTCTAGGGGGTTTTTTGTTTGTTTGTTTTTTCTTTTTTCTTTACACAAATTGGTATTTGAATGAGGTTCAGTATAATATGTGGAGAAGTGACATTATGGAGAGCAGAAAAAGGATGAAATAAACCTTAAACTCCTGACTGTACAAGAAGGGCATTGTACAAAGGCCTCTAGGAGACATGGCCTGATCCACTCAACCAACTCCAGCACAGCCAGCCCAAAATCCCTCTGGGAGAACATGCAATTCCAGCCTGATGGAAGAACAAACATTGAAATGCTCATGGCAGCTTAAACATTCCTTGTATGACATCCTCATGTGTCTCACGAAGGGAAAATCCCCCAAAATTTTGATGGATTTTATTAATTGGTATCCAAGGCCCAGCCTGATGAGGCCCTGAGCAACCTGGGAGAGTGGAAAGTGTCCCTGCCCATGGCAGGGGGTGGGACCAGAGGAGCTTTAAGGTCCCTCAAACCATTCCACAATTCTAGAATTCTGGTTTTTTCAAGTACTTTCAAGACAGCTCAAAGGCACAGACTTTTTCAAGACATCAGAAACACGTCTTTGAAAACTTTACCATAAAAACCCAAGAGCAACATCTTCTCCCTCAAACAAGTAATTTTTAAATACAGTGCTTATGACAGGCAGAAACTGTGAAACAATTCAAAATTTTGAGTTCAACCAAAACTCAAAACATACACTTTACAAAAAACTAATGGGAGGAAATTTGCACTGGAATGTTTGACCGTGTCAAACAAACAAACAGAGGGGAAGAGAAGCTCAGATACAGAGAAGTTAAAATGTGAAATATCAACACATTATTTCAGCTTGCATTGAAACTTAGAAAGCCATCCTTTATCTGTCATGGTTTGGATTAAATACTGAGAAATTCTTCTCTCTGAGGTGGGGAGGCCCTGGCACAGGTTCCCCAGAGAAGCTGTGGCTGTCCCTGGATCCCTGGAAGTGTCCAAGGCCAGGCTGGACGAGGCTTGGAGCAGCCTGGGACAGTGAAAGGTGTCCCTGCCATGGCAGGGGTGGAAAGGGATGGTCTGTAAGGTCCCTTCCAACCCAAATCCTGCTGTGATTCCATGATTTTATGTTAAAGCAATAATGGCTTTTTACAAGTAAAGATTTCATTGTTCGCCTCACAAATGGATTCTTTCCATCAAATGCTCCCTCACAAATTTTCTGAAGGTAATAACATTTTTACTCCTATGGTTTCCAGCTCAGAGTGGACAAACCCCAGCTTTTCCTTCAGACAGAGCCACAGCAGCTCCTCCAGGAGCTGGCATTACCTCTGCCCCAGCCACAAGGTGCTGAAATCAATGTTGCAGGACTTGCAAAACAGAAAGTCCCTTCCCACTCAGACGGTTCAAACCTGTCTGCAGCCTGCTGGACTCCTCGGAGCCACTGGATGCTCCGATAGTTTTGGCAATGCAAGTTCCCATTTTCACCGGGGTCAGCCAGAACAAGCTTAGACCACATTCCTGGTGGCCAGCAGGTGATCTGCGCTTGTGTAAGCTCAGGCACAAAGGCTCAAGTTTATCTCTGTGCCCAAACAGAACCACCTGCAGTGGAAAGAGCAGCTCAAGAACAGATTCCACAAAAAAAAGAGCAGCCCACTGAGACAGGGTCTGCATGGCAGTGAGATCCTGGCAATGGAATTCATCCACCCTGGCTGCAGATCCAAGGAAACCACTTGCACCTTCGAGGAGCTCAGTGGTTTCTTTTCACATCACCAGGTGAAACAGGTAGAGGAGAATAAGTTATTCCTTCTCATTTAATGAGAAAGGATCAAAATGATATTAAAATTATTTAAAAGTGTTCAAGAATGGTCTTAGCAAGAATTAGGGGGAGCACTCCGATTTCTGGGAGCTGATCTGCCCTTCAACCAGAAGACAGCTGCCTGGAAGTTTTCAACCCTAATAATGTCGTGAAAGGTAACCAATAATAGAATCCCAGAATGGTTTGGGTGGGAAAGGACTTAAAAAATGATCCAGTTCCAACCCTACACCATAGGCAGGGACACCTTCCACTACCCCAGGGTGCTCCAAGCCCTATCCAATCTTGAACACTTCCAGGGATGGGGCAGCCACAGCTGCTCTGGGTAGGGCCTGCCCTGTGCCAGGGCCTCACCACCCTCTGGGCAACATTATTAGGTAATATTGAATAAAATAATAATATTGGAATAAGATGTTGCAAATCCTCGAAATGCTTTTAAATGTGCCTTTCTGCTTCTGTACTTGAAAGGTGATTGAACAGGGTCCCTCCCAGCTGGGTACAGGGGAGGGGTACAGTATAAAACAAGAGTTGTCATAAATTAAAATAGAAAAAGAAAAATGGAAAAGATACTTTGGTTCTAGTCAAAGCCAGAACGACCATCTTTCTAAACAATTAATTTAGAGAGGCTTTTCTTGGTTTAGAAGCCACAGTTACAAGCTCTGCATCAGTCTCACATCTCTATTCTCTCAAACCTGTTCAGGACAGCCTTGGGCAGCCCCAGGGAATTAATCCAGCATTCCTCAGTTTCCCTGTGGAGGGAACTAGCAAGTGCATTCCAGGGCTGTTAAAGAGTTAATTAGGTAGTGCTTTGTGCATGGCAGCTCCACTGTTTCAGCAAGTCTCCGGTGACACTTAATTAACAAATCTCTGATGAGCCGTTTCTTAGAGAGCTCAGCACGGTGCTCCACGAAAATCTCCTTTATCATTCCAGCCCTGCAGCTCCAACGTCCTGCGGCCCCTCTGCCCCTGGGTGAGGGGGTATCTGTGACTCTCCTGGCTGGCCCTAAGCTGTCAATCCTGCTCCCCTCTCAATAAAAGTTTATTTACTAAACTTGGGAGCATTTCGTACAAAGCAAAAAACAGGCAGCTACATCAAAGCCTCCCCATTATCACTCCCTAGTGAACTGTGAAAATATAAATTCAAAGCTGACAAGCTAGTTAGATTTTTAACTAAAATCTGAGGGCAATTAACTTTAACCATGCCACTCTGCTACTGTACTCCTGGCACCAGCTTTGAGAAGTGGCCCAAATTCCTCTGAGGAACAGAAGGACCATTTATCTCCTCTATTTATTCAGGGCAAACCTCCTCCTTCGTGTCAAGCTGGGAATGCAGCGTTGCTGACTGTGACTGGCAGTGATAAAGGAGCTGGTATGATTTTGAAATGAGCAGCATGTCCTGCTTTCCCAAATATTGGAGAAAAGTGAATAATCTGCCCTCCCAAATAAGAGCCAGGTACCGATTCAGAGCTGCACACTGGGGAAAAGGTGCCTATAAATTCCTGGCCATATAAAGCTCCTGCCTCATGGATTTCTGCTTGGATCTTCTACAGAAGGATTTTTTTATTTGCAGAAGCTGGGGAAGGAAAGCAGTCAGAAGTGACAGAAAGATCATTTATCTAAGGGTAAGTTAGGAAGTGGCATTAATTTACAGAATGATTTCTGTACACATGGTCCCTTCCAATGTTCCTCGGGGTCCTATGCACGTTCTGGGACTGAATCCTTTCAGTAGCACCAAAAATGTGAGTCCCTGACCATGGCAGGGGGTCGGAACAAGATGATTTTTAAGGTCCCTTCCAACCCAAACCATTCTGTGACTCTGTTCTATGAAAAATATAAGACAGAAACTGTCAAAAGCATATTGCCTTGCCTGAGTATCTATATGGAAAAGAAAATAACATAAAGCTTTTATATATTTGCAATATATGATTATAAACCAAGAGCTTTGTGCCTAAAGCTCAAAACAAATATTTAATATTTAGTGGAAGCTTTCAATCTGGAGTCTCAAATCATCATATCCAATGGAGAGAGGGGACCCTCAAATGCACAGGTCACACCTTAAGCAGGTTAAATGGCCCTTCACTGGGGCTTTTCTCTTCCCCTGCTTCTTAGATGTTACATCACTACATTTAACCTCTCAGCTGGGATTAATCTCCCTCTCCTTTAGGCATTGAGCTTAACTCTGAAACAACTGGAGAATATTGCCTTGAATCCACACCACGACCAGCAAATCTCCACAGCAACAAGATATTCTGAAGGACAGAACAAGGAGCCAAGTGGGTGCCTCCTGCATGACACCCTGAAGGTGATTTTGTGTCAGGGGCCTTAAGTGGTGTCAAACCCCACGACCCCTCCTTGGGAGCAATCTCATCTTTTCTTTCAAGGACTTCAGATCCAGGAAAACAAAGAATTCTCCCACCAGCCTGACAATCCAGGTTCCAGAAAAAAAATGGTTACTAATTAGGACAAAAGAGTTTTGCAGCTTTCAATCCAAAACTTTGAACCCCAAAAGCTTCTTGTAAAGTTAAGTATGGAAAGGGCTTTACAGATGTCATGGCAAAATTCTAATCTCTTGTTGAGAGAGAACTTGAGAGAATTTTTCCTACTTCCCAAGTTTCCTCTGAGAGGGTGAGCAGTTCCCATCCCTTCAGCCACTCTGTGAAGGTGCAGAGCACTTTGCTCTGCTGATACATGAAAGAAAGGAGTTTTAAAACTCAAAATTCTGATCGGACCGAGATCTGCCACAGCCCTGGCAAGGCTTTAGGTCAGTGGGGGTACAGAATTTGGGAGCAGAAACGCCCTGCAAAGCCCACTGTGAGTTTTGCCACCCCCCTGAGGGTTAAAGCAGAGGGGCAGCATCTCCTCTACCCTGGAAGATTCCCAGAAAGCGAAGCAAGCCTGGGCTGGGCAGGGAGCCCTTTATTGTTATCAGTGTTTTTGAACAGCCAGTTGCCAGGAGTGACAGAGCTCTGTTTTCCAGGAGCAAAGCGCTCCAATCTGAACCCCCCAGGCCGGCGCTGCTGCCGAGCGAGGGCTCTGCCGCCGGGCGTCTCTTGGAGACGCCCATTTCCCTACGAAACGCCGGAAAAAGGAACGGGCCACGCTCCCTGCCTTTGGATCGCGTCCACCGCAGTTGCTACACACAGCATTCCTTTGCCATTCGGTAACTGACAAACACCAGGCTTATTAAAATCAAAAAAAAAAAAAAAAAAAAAAGGGGGGGGAAAAAACCTGAGCCCGCGGTTGGGGGGGAAAAAAACCTCCCCCGAGCCCGCAGTGCTGTGTGTGGGAAGGTCTGGGCTGAGGGGGTGCTGGAGTGAGAGGAGGGCAGGGAAGCAGCAGCACGAGGGACACACCAAGTCCTGGCTGTCCAGACGAGGGCTGCTGCTCCCCCTGACCACTCACACAAACCCTCCTGCAGGTGAGATGCTCCTGCCTGACCTCGGCTTCCCAAGACCCACAGATCTCCAGGGTTACAAGATGCACAGACCTCCCTGCCCTGCCCTGCCCTGTGCCCTCGGGTGATGCTCTGGAGCACAGCAACCCCCTCCCATCCAGGTTTTACTGCTTTTGCAGGGATTTCAGGAAAGCTGGAGACAGTCACGCTCCAGGACTCTCTGAAAGTTTAATTAAGTTGCAATGTCTTAAAACCACAATACGGGCACCGTGGCCGTGAAGTTCAAAAGGTAAACAGGGAAGCACGTACGGAACACTCCCAACAGCTTTTCCAGAAAGAACCATTGGGAGAAACCTGGGTGATAAACTTGGCACTTCAGAATTGCCAATTATCATCTCAGTATTCCAATGCACTTCATGGACAACCGCACACAACACAAATTAGGCTGTGATACCACTTGCATGGGACATGTGGATCATCCCTAGATTTAGGGGTTGGGAAATTGGGATGCAGACTTGACCCAAGGCAGCACAGCAGGCGGTGAAAGGGAACCAGGGAGCCCTGACTAAAGCCTGGCTGTGCCTCACCTCAGCCACATTCCTGGGATCCACCACAGACAAATCCCATCCTCCGAATCCAGAGGGGCTGGGAAAGAGGAGTTCAAGAGCAGTGATTAATAGGAGGCTCAGCAAGGCAGAAGTTAAAATAGGGACATTGTGCCTTCTCAGCGTGCAAGTTCCAACAAAAAACTTCCTCTTCCAGCCGCCTGCTGACGTGTAGGATTACCCAATTTTCTCTCATCACCTCAGAGCCTGGCCCAGCATTCTCACTGCTCTTAAGATGAAATGTAAATGAATGCTTAAGCTCCCAGCATCAGCACAGCCACAGATATTAAAAGGCTGAATTTAGGTCACTTTGGCCAAGGCTGAATCGTTCCCCACAGAACACTCATTCTTTAATTCAGGAGGAGAAACATTTTTAGGGGGGAAAAAGCTTGCAGAACTGAGTAACTCGAGAGTCAAGTGTTTTGTTGTATCACTGCCCCAGATTAGAGCTGAGCAGCACCAGGAGGTTCATGTAATTTATATAACTTATATAATTATATCATTTATATATTTGGTGGTCTTCCTGGAACAACTGGAGTTTTGAACTGGTGCCATCACTGCACAGATTGAGGCCTTAGAAAAGGGAGATATTTAGAAAACTTAATAACCCACTGGGCTAAATGTGGTGTTTACAAACCTATTCAGGAGCTGACACTGGGATGAACTGAGCCAGGCCAGTCAATAAAGATTGGAAGCTCGAAAATAATTTGGGAATTGTTGGAGGAAACAGGTTTTGCTTGGATGTGACAGCAGGGACACAGAGAGTCAGCAGCCCCCAAAATGCATCAAGACCGAATTTGGGATGTTGTCTTTCACATATTTCATATCAAATTTCTTACTGGCTTAATCCATTAGTAGTTGGAGAGAAATTCCACATCCACTGACACCCAGAGGACTTTACAAATATTTTACTAAACCTAAGAACTTTTCCAGGCACTCGGAGTGTTTGGTGCTTTTTGGATGCAGTTAAGAGTTAAAGCAGTAGATGAGATTTGGAGAGAACCAACAAAAACCTTCTGCTTATTTACTTAAACTTCTTTTTCCTCTTTTTCCCCACTAAATATAAACCCCATATCCATATGATGAGACATCAAAGAATAAATATATAAATAAATGGTTACATGAAATAATAAATACAATTGATTGATTTTTTTTCCTCATCTAAGATTTTTTACTCCATTATGAGATATGGTGGTTTAATGAAGAAGAATAATAAAAAAGCACCTTCAAGCTTGCACTTGACCACAGCCAGATGTTTGTAGCAATTACTGTTTTTCTTACTGCAAATATTCATTGCAAAACACACAAGCTGACAATCTGAAATTAAAATATACTTTTTAGAAGTTTTAAGAAAAATAAATTGTATATTCTGTGAACTAGAAAACATTTTCCAATTAGCATTACCCTTTGACTACCTTGTAGTACAGAAACTTTCTTCTACTCCCAAGCTTAGATATTTCTTTGTAAAAAAGTATTGAGAATAAATAATTTTCTTTCAAGTATTGAAGCGCTGAGTGACATTTAAATTCTTCAATATTCTGGAAAACAGGATTTTAGGGCAGACAATATTTTTGATCTTCCCTTCATTTGTTAAAAAACAACCTGTACCACACAGGTGACACAGGATCAGTGTTACCCTGAGCTGGGTTGGGTTTTGCTGTCAAAAACACGTCCCAGCACTTGGAAAAAGTCAACTCCTGGTGAAACAGAGCAGGTTTAAAATAAACCCCAGGGAGAAATAACAAAGAATTAAATCTTGGATGCTGTGGACAGCCACACTTCTCACCCTCTGTCCACTCTGCTATCCATGGTGAAATCATCCTTGATCCGGACTTTTCGTGGGAGCTCCAAGTTCATCCAGCATAGCTGAGGTAGTTGCAAGGTGGCCACCAAACCACCCTGGGAATTCTGGATCCTGAGGGACTTCAGCATTTTCCACCAGCATCATCAAGGCAGAACCTTCTGGAGGTCCAGCCCAGACTACAACCAAAAATTCCTCAGGAATTAACGACCACAGACAGCAGCACCTCCTGCTCCAAAGCCAGACCAACCCCCAGCCTGTCCTCACTGACACCCAATTGGGTTTGAAGTGCTGTGAGTCTGCAAATCCAAACACTCAAGGGCACAACCAACTGTCCCCAAGGAGAGAAGGGACAAGGTACACACCACAGATGGATTCCCATCTCTTAACCCACTGCAGGGAACAGTTCAGACACTGCTGTGTGCATGGAAATCTTGGAATCTGTTCAGCAGAGTATCCAAACTCTGTCCAACTCAGCAAAACTCTTGCATTCCCTGTAGTTGCCTTTTTTGTGGTTGAGTTGTTATCATGGAAAGGTTTGGGTGGGAAAGGACCTTAAAGCTCATCCAGTTCCACCCCCTGCCATGGGCAGGGACACCTTCCACTATCCCAGGTTGCTCCAAGCCCCGTCCAGCCTGGCCTTGGACACTTCCAGGGATCCAGGGGCAGCCACAGCTTTTCTGGGAACCTGTGCTAGGGCCTCCCCAAACTCACAGGGAACAATTCCTTCTCAGTGTCCTATCTATCCCTGCCACTCCCTGTGTCCTGTCCCTCCATCCCTTGTCCCAAGTCCCTCTCCAGCTCTCCTGGAGCCTCTTCAGGCCCTGGAAGGGGCTCTGAGCTCTCCCTGGATCCTTCTCCAGGTGAACACTCCCAGCTCTCCCAGCCTGGCTCCAGAGCAGAGGGGCTCCAGTCCTGGGAGCATCCTTGTGATTCTGACAGGTCCACAAGTCCTTACTTTCTTTCCTTCTCCTCTCCACAAACCAAAATGGGACAATATCCACCCTTAACTCCAAATCTGAGGCTCTTCCCACAGAGTATTCCATGACAGAGAACAGCACATCCTCATCACCAAGGTCCTGACAAGGGACACACCTTTTAAAGCTGATGCTAAAGGCAACAGAGCACAGAAGGCACCAACACTCCCCCTGTGTGATTTGTCTTCCTCATCATCCTCTTCCTCATTCCTCAGCTGAGGGATGCACACAGTTATTAGCAGATGGCCAAATTAATGACATTAATCAGCACTTTTGTCACATTTGTCACTCTCCTTCTATGGCAACTCCATGATTGTTCGAAGCAACCACGCTGGGGTTGATGGTGGTTTGCAGAGTGAGGCTGCAGACGCAGCGAAAAACAGACCCTGGGTTTCTTAACCTTGTCTCAACCTTGGGAAAACTCAAATAAGCCCAAACTAAGTTCAAATGGCCACGTTTGCAAACATGCCACGCAGCTGGAGGGAGCTCAGAGAGAGGAGGGACCAGTTTGGACACTGGTGGGGAACTTTACCACCAGGTCACTCTCCAGCACCAGATATTCCTCCTGACTGGAGAGTTGAAAAAGCAAATGTTCACAGCTGAAGAAAGAACAATCCAGCAGAGAAGCTGAAATACTGGACTGGATTTCTTTAGATTTTAAGCACTTTCTCAGGCTGAATCATTTCTTTTCCTCCAGCTTCTGGTTTGTTTAACCCATCTGAACCAACCAGCAGTTTCATAACCAGTTGGTTGAGCCAAAAATCAGAAGACACCCTTGGAGGAAGGTTAGACACCCTTTAATGGCACCAAGTCAGCAAAAATCAGATTGCTGTGAACACCCAGTCCTTGCAGGCTGCTTCAGTCGATCCAGCTGCCACCTTAGAGGTAGTGAAATGTATCCTGATCCCAGATTTCTGAGAGAGAACAAGCTGCTGTTTCCCTCTCATGCCTACAAATTGTCAGCCCAAATCCCACTCCTCCAGACGCAGGAATGAGAACATTCCTGCTCCAGGGAAAGCAGGGCAGGGAGGGAGACCAACTCATCATCAAGAATTGCCCACCTGGCTTAAAAATCAACAGGAAGCCACCTGCTTAGTTCACACTTCCATATACAAATCCTGTTATGACAGGATCAAAAAAAAGATACTTTTCCTTGTTTTGAACTGCTGCACTGGAATTTTTTTTTTTTTTAATTTTTTTTTATCAATATTGTTGGGGAAGAGAGGAAGACAAAATAGTTGTCCATTNTTTTTTTTTTTTTTTTTTTTTTTTTTTTTAGGACAGCTCTTTGATCAGACAAATATTTTTAAAAGGAAAAACAAAACAAGGCTGGTCTATAAAGCTCAGGCCCATGGCAAGGGCTGCCTGGAGGAAGGGATTACACAGGACAAAAAGAAGGTGAGGTTTATTCCCCAGTAACCAAACCCATATCCTTAGGTACTGCTGTGTTACTTTCTCACTTTATACACAGTTAAATAAGAAAAGAAAAGAAAATTGCAAGGAAAAAAAGCACAATTAGGATTTGTTTTGAGCACCCAGTTAAGCAGCAGTGCCAAACATTGTTTTGTGGTCCCTTCCACGATTCCACTGCTTTAACCCTATTTACCCCATGGATAAGAGTGTTTCTAGATCACATTTTAATGCAATTGAATTTAGAGCTGAATTTCCTCCCTCCCCTTCTCATTTTCTTTTCTTCCCCCTCTTTGTTTCTTCAAATCTCAGTGAAGAATCCCACTGGAGAACCACCTTTTCAGGATAAGGGGTTATAAAATATAGATATGACAAGGTCCAGCAGAGAGATACCAAAAGCCAGTAGGAAATCAGGTCAGTTAAAGCCTTTTACCAACACAGACCTGCCTCTTACTCCATAGATTTTTCCCAATTATTTCATCAGACCCATTTATGGATCTATTTTTTGTCCATGCAGTGCCTGAGGACTGGATATGACCAACTGAGCAGGATATTTAAATGACAAAAGCAACTGAGCCATCCTGATTTCAGACCCACTCAATCCCAACACAAAGCCATGTCAATGATTTCCTCATTTTGAGAGGGGGAAAAAAAATTCCTGAGGGGTTTTTTTTTCCTTCCAATTCTGAAAACAGAAGAACTCCAATCCTGAAAACAGAAGAACTCCAATCCTGACAAAGTTCTGATTGGCCTTTTCCTCTTGGAAACTTCCACAGCCTAAAAGCTCCCACCACTCAAAAAAAAAAAAAAGCCAAGGCAGCAAAAAAAAAAAATCTACCTCCAAAAGAAAAAAAACAAAAACCCACAGCACAGCTTTCACACCAAGTGTAGTTAAAAAATGACTAAGTTTTCTTGATATATGAATTTGTGGGTAAACCATTTATCAATGACCTGTTTACCTGTGCTGCAGAGTCCCTCAAGCCGAGGGCCATGTCATTCCCCTTTGACTGATTAATTAGCCAATCAAGGGATATTTTTCACTGTGAGGCAGGATGGGTTATTCCAGCTAATGCCTGGTCTCTAATGGTAACACATTAAAGCCAACTCTGCTCTTTAAGCCTCTGGAAGTGACCAAAAGGGAAGGAGAGAAGATAAATCAAAAAGAGCTCCCCCCAGTTTTGTTTCTGTTCCTTAACAACCCCCCCCAAGGAACAAATGTGGAGGCAAGACTCTTCTCCAATGAAGAGAGGAGGAAAATGCACCTTTTCTTCCAGATTGGGAGATATCTCCTCCTCTCCCTCTCTCCTGATATCTGAACAGCAATAATTTATCCTCCAGCTGATTAACAAGGTGCTTATAGAATGGGCAACAAAACATCAATACTTTGCTCTTCCTCCCTTTTATCAAAAGCACAACTAGGACAGGATGCCGGGTAAAGGAATTCTTCCTGGTGCTCTTGAAACAACCTCATCTGCATGGAGAAATATTATAAAAATATGGCCCAAATTAACACCTGGAGCCTAATTAATTTTCTGACTGGCTGTGTGGGATGTTGCAAGTCACCAGCTCAAAGCAACAGGGCTTTAGATCCACTTTCCACAGGTCTGTGCTGCCAGATTTGCTCTGCTTGTACCACCTGTGCAGGGGGTTGGATCTGGGTGAGTTTAAGGTCCCTGCCAGCCCAAACCATTCTGTGGTTCTGTGATTTAGCCCTCCAGCTGTGCTGTTGATGCCTTAGGGTTTTTAGCTTCTCTATTTTTCATGCAACTCTGGAGCTGCTCTTCTCATGTCTCAGACAAAACAATTTCTCTCCAGGCCTGAAACTCAAGGCCACCTCGCTGTCTTAGGCCCCAAAAAATGTAAACAGCAGAGAAATTGGGGGGGACAAGCTTGGGATAGATGACTTCATTAGCTGAGGTTATAACTGGAGGTCTAACCCCGATATGCAAATGGAACAAAAATTATAAAGCGCGAAAAACCCGTGAGCCGTCGTCCATTTCGGGTGTAGGCCTCGGTGGGCTCNTTTCGGGTGTAGGCCTCTGACTGCCCAAATGTACCAAGAAGGCCTTGGAATAAATATCTGCTTTTTATTCTCTTCATTCTGTCTAGTCTCTGTTCTAGGTAAGCCCAGGAAAAGGCATCACTGTCATGTTGTCCTCTGTGTGACTCTGTGTCACCAGCCTGTCCTCACTGCTCCTCGGGCGCAGGCAGAGGCCTTGCACTGCTCACTGCTGGCAGAACCTGCTTTTGGGTTGGTTTTTTTCTCTTCTTTTTAACCCTTCTGGCTGTTAAAGCCCATGGTGGGGAGCAGAGCAGAACCGGACAGGCCAAAGAAGGACCTGCAGTACTACAGAGGCTTGAAAATAAAAAAAAAAAAACCTTGAAAATAATCACAGAAATCACAGAATGGTTTGGGTTGGAAGAGATCTTAAAGATCATCCCATTCCCACTCCTGCCATGGGCAGGGACACCTCCCACTGTCCCAGGTTGCTCCAAGCCCCATCTAACCTGGCCTTGGACACTTCCAGGGATCCAGGGGCAGCCACAGCTTCTCTGGGCAAGGGCCTCTCCACCCTCCCAGGGAAGAATTTTTTCCTCATATCTCATCTGAACCTCTGCTGCCTCATCCAAGACCATTCCGCCTTTTCCTACCACTTGAGACTGACATTCCGAAGCGAGACATGCTGGTCAAAGCAGCAGAGACTTCAAAGCTGTTAAGACTCTAAAATATTTCATGACTGGACAGGGAAGGCCAACAGATCCATGGATATGGATCAGGGATTCCAGCACGAGCTCATCTCCTTTAGCCACACAGAATCCAAGCACAACACGACCACAGGAATCCAATCTTCAGCACTGGAGCCGCTCACAGAATGGTTTTTGGGATTAACTTCTCCATCTCTGCCCATCCCAACGGGTCTAAAAGTGTTAAATTCATCTTTTTTCTCGGCGTCACTCACCGAGGAGCTGGGATTTCCCTCAGGAGACTCCTGCAGTGCCCCGCTGACATCACTGTGAGGAAGCCTGCTGAAGAGCCAGTCTGGGTCTTCCTCTTTCTAATTGAAGTTCTCACCCCCCAGTCCCATTCCTGGCTTTTGCCTACTCTGATTACTGTCCCTTCCCTTCCTCTGCTCCTCCCTCCCCGCGACCCCCAGATATTTATAGGCAGAGGTCATCTTTTTTCTGCCTCTTTTCTGAGATGATCGTATCCAGTTCCTCCACTCTCTCCTTCTAGGACATGCCCTCTAACCCTGTCTCCAATTTTACTAAATCCTTTTGGACTCTCTCCAGGTTTTTGATGTCCCCTTTTTTTTTTTTTTTTTTTTCCTGTTCTGCTTTTCAGTCCCAAATACCTCATGTTAACAGTGGTCTCCAAAGCAGAAGGGTGAAAAATCTGTGTTAATTTGTAACTCATGTTTCTCTTCTGCAGGTTTTTTTTTTCTTCCTTTCCCTGGCATTGCCAAAAAAGGGAGCAGCAAATTAATTTATGTGCTAACCCTGCAACAAATTTGGTCACAGGTAAAAAAGCAACAAAATGTAAGATTAAACTTGCAACTTGCCTAAAAGTCACAACTGTGAAACCCCACAGACACCAATATCATGATTGATATTTTGCAGAGAGAAAGTCGAGGTGCAGGGAATGGTATCAGTTCACCCACAGCTTCAGGGAGCCCATGGCAGAGCCAGACTTTAATGGATTTTCAGCTATGTCCCTTCAGATTAGCCAACATGCTTTTCTGATAAGTGCTGGGAAATACAAGTCACTTGAGGAAGTTCTGCAAAATGTGTCAGAAGACAATTTCCTGATTAAAAAACAAAACAACAAAAAAAAAAGTGAAAAAGCACCAGGGGTGGACAGTTCCATTTCTAATGCCTAACAAGGAAGAAATCACTGCAAGCCTGAGCCTTTCAGGCTGCTTGGATTGGGTGGCTGAAGGGAACTTAGGCAGGTTGACATCCAAGTTACACAAATTTGGAGGAAGCAGATTACTCATGGAATGGCCTGAGCCGTGGATGTGAGATGGATGCAAAACACTCAGGGGTTTTTCTGCATCTCCAACAGGGTTTGAGCAAATCAGAGCTGCTCCCCCAGCCCCCAGAGTGAAATCAGTGCCAGATTCATGTTGTTCAGCAACCAAGCTGGGACCGTCTGCAGCTCATTCCCAAATCCTCAGCCTCACTCAGGAGCATTTTCTCCAGTGATAAGGCTTCATCAGGAAACACAGCTGGATGGAGGAAGGAAATTCTGAGAAGCAAAAAAAAAAAAATAGTGGGGGTTCCAGGAAGTTCAACCAGATAGGAACTAATGGAATTTGTTTTTCTGTCTCCCCAGCTCCCAGTGTTCCTAAGCAAAGTGAGAAAATCACAGGGAAAGTGGGGGCAAAAAACAAGTCTGGCAGATCTTACCCTGCAAAACAGGTCCTCACTGCAGGTCTCCAGAGAGCATCATAATTACAATTCAATATTTTCGATCACTTGCTCTCCCTGGGAAGAACTGCAGACGTTTTCAATTGAGGTCCACTCTGAAGCCCAGCCATTGTTTGCTTCCCCACCTCGTTTTTTTGACTTGTGGGTTGTTTTTTTTTATTGTTGTTTTAAACAAAGGTCCCTGTGTAGTTTATTAAGGAGGTTTGAGTTGGACACATGATTTATCAAAAATAATTTTAAAAAAGGACTGTTATGCTGAACATTCAGGAGAATTAAAGGTTGCAAGTGCCTCTGATTAGTAACACATATCCTAGAACCATCAAAACAACAGTATTGTGATTTTATTACTTCTGGAGAAACTCCTTTCAACCCTCAGGGGCAAACAGCATTTCCTTCCACATCCTTTGCAATTCCCCTCTTTTGCAATCTTTACAATCCTCTGGCCAACTCCCTCTTCCTTTGATAAGGTAGATAATCCAAGTTTCAACATTCCCCACTTACTGCTGCAGACAGAGCTGGTGTGGAACAAGAGAAAAGATCCATTTCCAGATCAGTCCTCGGCCACTGAGGCAGCTAAAAAGTGAGTCTGAGATCAGCCCCACAGTTAAAACAGCTCAAATTAAGCTCCCACAGAGCATCTCCTGCCAAAAGCTGCTGCACAGGTCAAGATCATCAAATGACTGCTAATGACCACCCTGGAAAAGTGTGGACAGCACTCACTGGAACTGGGACTCATCTGATTTGTTGAGACACTTTTCATCACGGCAGCAGTTCAGGGGTGACAGATTTTTCACAAGCACTTCAGAAGAGCCAGGATTATCTTGCTGGTCCAGAGACCATCACTGAGCCTTGAGTGCTCCCACTGGTTCCCCTTGGAGCGTAAAGCACAGGTGGAATGCCCTGTGTTTTGCTTTTTTCCTCCCTTTTCCTCCCCTCTGGTGTGACACCAGCCAACCAGCCAGAGCTAGTGCAACAGTGAGGAGGTTCAGATTGAATTTAGGAAAAATTTCTTCATGGAAAGGGTTGTCTAGCACTGGAACAGGCTGCTCAGGGAAGTGGAGGAGTCACCATCCCTGGAAGTGTTCAAGAAACATGTGGATCTAGCACCTGAGGACATGGTTTAGTGGTGAACAGGTTTGATGATTGCAAAGGTCTTTCCAGCCTTAACAATTCCATGATTCTGTGATCTTTTCTGCTCTTCTCCTCCTCTTTTATCCACCCCCTGAAATTTTGTCACAGGCTTACACTGGAGGCTTTAAGGAAGGCTGATAATCACAACTCTGGACAAACTCCAGAAGAAGCTGCCATAGCTGACCCTGCTCTGAGCAGGGTGACTCCTCTGGAGACCTGCAGGTCTCTTCCAATCTCAGCAGTTCTGTGATCCTATGAAAAGCAGTTCCTGCATCTTCCCATGGAGTTATACCCAAGTTTTTCTGATCCCAGACTGAAACAAATAGAAATAAGTGGGAAAAAATTAAGCTGAAAATCTTTGTCAAAAGCCCAGGAGTGGAATGGTGGCTCTGCTGGGGGCTGGTGATCATTCAGTGCACATCAAACGTGGGCTGAAGGCTTCTCAAACTGCACCTCTGAGAACAGAGCCAGATGATACCTCAGAAAGAGCCTCAGAGAAAGGACTTCAAGCTATGGAATCCCAGAATGGCCTGGGTTGGAAGGGACCTTAAAGACCATCCAGTTCCACCCCCTGCCATGGGCAGGGACACCTTCCACTATCCCAGGGTGCTCCAAGCCCTGTCTAACCTGGTCTTGGACATTTCCAGGGATCCAGGGGCAGCCACAGCTTCTCTGGGGAATCTGTGCCAGGGCCTCCCCACCCTCACAGGGAAGAATTCCTTCCCAATATCCCATCTAACCCTGCCCTCTGGCAGTTTAAAGCCATTCCCTCTTGTCCTGTCCCTCCAGGCCCTTGTAAATGGTCTCTCTCCATCTTTCTTGAAGCTCCTTTCAGGTACTGTGAGGCCACAGTGTGGTCACCCTGAAGTTTCTCTTTCCCAGCCTGAACAATCCCAATTCCCTCAGCCTTTCCTCACAGCAGAGCTGCTCCATCCCTCTGATCACCTTGGTGCCTCCTCTGGACTCACTCCAGCAGCTCCATGATCTCCTTATGCAGAATCCCCCCCTCCCCTGCTGCCCACGGGGGTTTCTGGGCTGGGTCATGTCCAGCTCTCACCCACAGCACCTCCAAATCCTTCTCCCAGGGCTGCTCCATCCCTTCATCCCAGCCTGGATTGATCCCAGGGGGTGCCCTGACCCAGATGCTGCAGCAGCACTTGGTCTTGTTAAATCCATGAAATTCCTGCGGCCACTGCTCCAACTTTTCCCGGATCAAGGGAGGTAATTCCATGTATCCTCTCCACTGCAACCACAGCTGGAAACCTGCACTCAGATTCATTGGTAGGAGCAGTTCTGGCTCCTATGGAAATATGGAAATCCTCATCCTGTGAACGGGGAAAGCAGCCCAGGGCTGGAGGAGCTGCAATTAGAAGGCAACTGGAGTCTACCACGACCTGCAGGCAAACCCAGGGCTCTGCTGGGCACCAGGGTTCTTCCTCCATCATCTCCACACAGGAACAACTCGGTTCCAGCTCCAGGAGAACGGCAGCACTTTCCTGCTCCTGCAGTGAGCTCTGTGCCACAGCAGGGAAATGCCCAGAGCTTGGGGATTTCAAACCAGAATGCAAACAAACAGAATTCCTGCAAAGCCTCCCTTTGTGCCACCTTAAGGAGCAGGCTCTGGAACATGATGGAAAGGAATCATCAGAGTTCATGGGTGCAGTGAAATGAGATTGCTCAGAGCTGGAGGGCCTGAGCAATGCACTTTTGTTCTGTGCAAACTCCACAGATCTCTGAGCCATGAAGAGAAGGACAAGGGGGAGCTGGGGGAAGCAATTGTGCTGCCTCTGGCTTCTTCTCCCTCTGGCTGCTCAGCAGCAGCCAGAAGACAACAATGCAGCTCCAAATTCTGTTCCCTGCTGCCTGGGTTTGCATGTGGAAATCTGGGTGCTTCGGAGGGAACACTCTGTGACTTTTTTTGCCACGAGCTTGAACCATTTCAGGAAATCTGCACAGGAGCCAGCAGCCAACCACTGCATCTGTCAAGGGATTGGCAAAAACATGCACAAACTCAGACACCCTTCATAAAATCACCACATGGTCTGCAGTGTTTATCCACAAAAGAGCAAATGTTCTGCAGGAAAAAGTCCCAGAAGAAGCAACTTTCCAATTCTGAATTTCAAAAGATGTGGAACACAGAGAGAAACAAGACCAACTACCTTGAGACGACTCATGAGTGAGCAAAATCTGCTCCCTCAACGCCAGCAGTGCTGAGCTGCTTTAAATCCCAGCTCGTCCTGCTTCCCATTGATCTGACAGGAGCCAAGGAGCAGATCCAGGGCATGTTCAGGTGATCAGAACCAACAGGGCTCCCTGGTGCAAGTTTAGCCACAGGATTGGAGAGCTCCAGCAGCTCTCATGGACTGGAAGTCCCCGAATCCTTATTTCAGCTCACAGTGACCTCCAGTGAAGTTCCACAATGATTTCCAAGAGCACAAGGAGCAAGGTGTCAAACCCTACAGGGCATTCCAGAAATTTCCACTCAACTCAAGCCCCGTCCTTCCCTTACAACCAGAGATTTCCAAGAACTTGGAACCAACAGAGCAATTCCTGAATCATATTCATTTGTGCTTTTCCAGAATTTCTTTTTTCCCCAAAGAATTTTTCTGGATACCTTGGTCATGTCACAGCTATTTTATCCCCTGATAGAGCAGGTCTGTGCTCTGCAAGTGCAAAATGCTAATGAACACATAAATAAAATAAAAGCTGGTCCAAAGCTGGATCCTTGATCTCATTACACAAAGTCAGGGGAAAGGTCTTCTCATCAAGTATTTATCACTGCTCAGGCCACCTCTGAATCCTTTGCAGCTGCTCAGCCTCTCCCAATTTCTGTGAAAACCAGGGCAGTTTGTGGAGACTGCTCAGTTGCTATGGAATGTCCAATTTTATTTTGGATATTTTTGGATCTTTCACAGAATCATTTAGGTTGGAAAAGACCTCTGAGAGCACGGAGTTCAACCTTTGACCTTTCAGGTCAAGCAAAATTCTTCTTTGTGATGTACATTTCCTAACAAAAAATTGAAATACTGGAGTTCCCTGACTCCAGAGAAGTTACATCACAATAATCCACAAAACCAGGGATTAAATTTACTCTTATTTCCTCACAGTTCAAGCACAGCCCTTGAAGCAGAAAAAAGCACACTGGCAGAAGACATTTGGATGTTTTGCTGAAGGGATAATAAACAAGGAAACAACAAAAAGGAAAAGATTCTTGTTTACCTGGGTCTTGGCACTCTTCTGCCTTCTCCCAAAAATGCAGGACAGGTCCTGTTCAGTGCGTGACGAGAGATCCTTACCTGGAAAGGGTAAAGAGGGGAAAAAACCCCAAAATCTTCACATCTGAGGATGCATTTTGGTCACGGTGTGACCCACAGGCAGAGAGGAATTGCTCTTGGAGGTGAACAAAAATCAGGAAGTCCAGGTTGGATGGGGCTTGGAACAACCTGGGATAGGGGAAGGTGTCCCTGCCATGGCAGGGGGTGGAATGGGATGAGCTTTAAGGTCTCTTCCAACCCAAACCATCCTGCAGTTCTATCCTAAGGCACTAAATGAAGGTACACATGAGGAAATGTGTGTGTGCATCGGGATCTTTGGGTTCTCACGAGGATTCCCCATTTCTGACAGAATTAGGGAGTTACAGCTCCTCCACACAATGAAAAAAAAATCAGTTTTTACTCAGTGGGAATTTCGATTTCTCCTGTTGCTTCTGAAAAGCAAAACCTCCACCTCTGCCTCACACTGGGTTATTCCAACCTGAAACAATTTCAAGAGTGAAGCAAAGATTTCCAGGAGGGCCGTTATTCCCATCTGGTTGTTGTGTGAGCTGGAAATGAGACATGGGGCAGGGAGAGGGAAGCAGAAGGGTGTGATGTGATAATCAGAGGTACAAGCAAAAGTTTAGCCAATTCCACAGTGCTGGAGTTGCTGAGTTGTCCATTGCTTCTGTCAGAAAATTCTTTTAGCAAAGGTCAGCAAAAGTTAAAGAAACAAAATTAACCCAGACAGGACAGCTTAGTAAAAGTCTGCTGGGGTCTTAAATCACTTGATTTTCTCATTCCAAAATCACTGACCTCCAAATGAATCTTGTAACAGCCAAAAAAACCCAAAACAAAAACAAAAAAAATCCCCAAATCAAAAATTTCGACCTGTTTCTTTTTCTTAGGATCCTTAACTGCCCCTGGAGGGTAAAGAAATCAACCTGGAGGAGGAAGTGTTCCCCAGCCTCCTGGTGCCTCACTGCACAGCCTCTAAATGGCCTTGTCCAAGCAAGCTGGATGAGACTGGGGCTCTTTTCAGCTTTCTCATGGCCAAGGCTCAGAATGTGACACTTAAAATGCTCCTGCTCCCGTTTTTAGGCTGCGCTTCCCCTCCGTGCCTCCCCCTGGATGCATCCCCCATCCTTCCCTATCAGAAAACCAACTCAGCTGCCAGCCCCAACCTCCTGCAGCATCACGGGGGAGCAGCTCCTAGAAAAGCAACTGGAATCAGTGTTTTTGTCTGAGGTTGGGGTGTATTTCCCAGATCCCTCCAGCAGCGAGGCTCCAAACCAGCCCCGGGAGCGGAAGCCGCGTTCGGTGCCGCCGCTGTTCCCTTCTCCCGCTTTTGTGTGAGCTCGTCTTGTTTAGTCTGGAAGGAAGCACGACTGGACTTCAACAACAACATGAGCCTTTCTCAAAGAACTTTTCCTCTTTCCCTGAAAAAAGGACAATTTCCCTGTGTCAGGCCACGGAGGGTACAAGCAAATGAGGGGCTGCCTCGTGGAAACGTGCCCAAACAAATCAGGGATATTGAGAATATGAAAGCCTTGAGCTGTTTTTAACATGCTCAAAAGACACTTCTTTTTTCCTCTATATTTAGTAAAAGGTTAAATCCAAATCAAAATAAATCCTCTTTGCTACTACCTCAAACAGGCCATGGCCTCTGTACTTGCAAGCCCTGAACCAATTTAATTGTTTAATGTCATAAAGTGGCAGGCTTGTGTTAACAGCTCGGACTTCAAGGTCGAATTATTTCACCAAAAATCCCAAACCCTGATATGAAAATCTGGCCCCCATTCAGATATCAATTAGCTCTGTTCCAGCAGAAGCATTTGCTGTCAGAAAACATTACACAGAGCTTTCAGTTTAATAAATCAGCCATTAGTGGAAACTGATCCTATCCGTGCCCTGGAAAGGGCACGCTCACGGTGTGAAAGGGGAACACAGGAACAGGGACAGGACTGAACAACTGTCAAGGGTCAGAACCTGGGCTGACTGAGACAATGGCATCACTCTAAGAAAGAGGGAAATCACTGAACTCCACAAGTTCTTGGCAGAGTTTTTCTGGCCACCAAGCGCTGCCCTAATTTATCCCATAAAGTACCTGGCCGATGTAAGAGGGCTTTCCTCTTCCTTCGTGCAGGTTTAATCTGATCCCTGATCTCATCCCCATGATCTCTGAGCAGGGGTTACTGGGGATTGCAGGGGTCAGTGCCACGCACATGCCCAAGGCACTCCCACCTCACCTTTGCCTCCTGCTCCCGCCCCTGCCCACGCCCCGACCGCTCGGAATTCTCGCTGCTCCTTTATTCAGCTCCTTCACTTGGGAATTGGTTTACTCCCAACATCAGCCATCCAAAATTGCCCAAAATAAAGAGGAACAGCACATTAAGCAAGTTGCTGCAGAGGGTGTTTCTAAACCCAGGTTTTATTTGCCAAATTTAGACTCCAGAAGGCAACAGATCACCTTGAGCAGGGTTTGTTCTAATCTTGGCCAGAGCTTATGAAACAACAAAACTCCTCTTACCTTTGGCAAACTTCATGTAATGGACACGTTTCTTGGAAGATTTGGATTTTTCTTCCAGGCTGAATGTCTTTTTCTGGTTTTTCACTGCAAAAAAAAAAAAAAAAAACAAAAAAAACCAAACCCAGCGAACAGGTTTTAGCCTTGTTNNNNCGCGTTTTTCACCACAAAAAAAAAAAAAAAAAACCAAACAAAACCAACCGAAGCAAACAGGTTTGAGCTCTGTTAGAGGCACTTTAACCACCAAATTCAAACATCAGTGTATTTAACTTCCTCTCTCAAAATCCAGTCAACAAAATGTCACAATGTATTACTGAAGGAAGCACTTAAAGTTTTGTCTGAAATATGTCAATGCTTGATTTTTATTTTTTTTTTTTTGCCCCGTCCCCTTTCTTTCCCATTTCCAAACCAACGTAATTTGAAAAGGCAGATCCAGGTAGTCCAGGTCAAAGGCAAATCCATCTCTGTGGTAAGAAAATGATATCAGTGCTGTTTTTCATGTAATATCTCCAGCACCAGAATCTGAGAAAGATGTAAAAAACAGTAGGAAATAAAATACTGAACCTGATTGAGCAGAAAGAAAAAGGGGAAAAGAAAAACCCCACAGGATTTTCATTTCCAACCCTACACAAATGACCTTTATTTGGACATAAGCTGATACATCTGTGTGAGGAAACTGAATGGTGACAAAGCTTTTCTGTCCCTGGGGCCAGCTAGAACAAATTGCCACATCCCCATTATCTCATTTTCCAGCCCTCCAGAAGAGGGACTGCATCTAAAGTGTCCCCTGGGAATGGTGTCTGGGGCTGGCTCAGTCCCAGGGTCACTCAAAAGGAGTTCTTTGGGAGACTGTGGGCAGGTTAAAGCCACGTGAAGGATTAACCTCACTGAGATCTGTGGCAGGCTATTTTAGGGGTACAAATGCTCTCTTTGCCTGTGAATTTACAAAATAATGCCAGAAAAAGAGAATTAACCTGTTGGACAGTTAATTACTGCCTTACTAGTCCTGAAAAGAGGCACCACAGGAGTCTCTGCTCTGTGCAAGTTACCCTGGTGAGATGTCTCTTTTCCTCCCAGTGGGATGGGTGGGGAAATCAACCCATACCCTGAGGGCCAAGTTGAGTCACTTTTTTTTATAAGATCCCACCCTGGAAAGCTTTTCTGACACTGGAATTCCAGCACTCCCCTGTTTGATAGGCAGTGCCACCTTCTGATTGTGCACATTCTGATGACAGAATCCCTGAGCTAAAAGTGAAATCCTCAGCCTGCAGTGGGAGAGCTGAGGGCCAGCAGGCTGAGATCCATCCCTCCACTCACACATTAAACCCTAAAGGGAAGAGAAAGGCCCTGCAAACCCAGTTTTTAACAAAAAAATCCTCAATAGAAAGGGTCTGTGGGGAAAGTAAGGATCACATCTAAAATATCCTGACAGAGAATGCAGCACTTGGAACCTGGTTTCCAATCTCCTGGTAGCAAAAAGAGCATTACACAGCAAAGGGTTTCCACAGAGCTTCCTCCTGCACGTTATTCCTGCAGGGAAAGGGGCAGCAGCACCGCCTCGTGCCTGCAGGGAGGAATTTCACTGCTGAACGTGCTGGTACCTGCAGTGGGCAGGGAAACACATCCCTGTGTCTTCCAGGGGCTGGAAAACCCTCTGACAAACGGAGGAAGCCTTGCAGGAATACTAATGTGCTTTTTAAAGCAATTTAGTCAGGGCAATAAAGCCACTCAAGTGCCTTTTATGCAGCCAATCTGATCGAGGTGGATGTGCCAGGGTGTTGTTCCCACATTTTATCCATGGGAAAGGGACAGTCATCATCACTGAGGATCCCAGCAAAATCCCCCAAAAAACCAGGAATTCTTGAATGGTTTGGGTGGGGAAAGACCACGTACTCCCAAACACTTCCACTATCCCAGGTTGCTCCAAGCCCCAGCCATGAACACTTCCAGGGATGGGGCAGCCACAGCTTCTCTGGGAAACCTCAGGGCCTCACCACCACCAGATGAATTTCTTCCTGACATTTAATCTCATCCCAACCTGCCCTCACTGGGTGCTCAGCTAAAAAAAAAAGGAAAAGACAGCTAAAGCTACATCCACTGAGGGTATTTGAATGTTGGCATCAACCCCCACGGGGCTCTTCCTTCCCGACCTCTAATTGCAATCCAGCTCTGGCAACTGCAGCAGTTCTTTAAGAACAGTGAAGTTGTTCAGCTGACTTTTAATGCAGCTTGAAACTGGAGGATGGCCAATAATGGAGCATTGGCTCCTGCAGCACAGCTGCAGGCAGAGCTTTTTTCTGGATGAGTTTTGCCAGCTGAAACAATTGCCAAAAGAACAAGTTTCAGAGCGATGCCTTGCTGTAAATCACCAAACGCGACTCTGACCTGGAAATTTCAAGGTGCACCCAAATTTGTTCTCAGTGATTGAAAACTTATCCCAGCTCCTAAAAGGACCAAAAGAAGTGAGTGAAACAGGGAGAAATGAAAGTTTTCAAGGGTGACTTTGCATGAGGTGACCCAGGGAAGGGTGCAGAGCTTAGGACCAAGCCTTGCTCCCTGAACCTGCCTCTGCTGACTCACCCTGGCCCTGGGCAAGTCACTTCAGCTCTCTGCTCATCACTCTGCAGGTTTCCCACCAGTTACACCTCCCTGATCTTCCCAGGGCTCAAGTTGCAACTTGGGTAGGATTTAGGTCTAAAGGGAGACAGGAACTTTTGGAATTTCCCTATGAAATGCTCTCCTGCCTCTCGAGGAGCTGAGTGACAGTACCAAGTACTGGGTGGCCTCAGACCATGATTCCACAAGGACAACTTGCACATCAAGTTAAAAATGGTGTTTTGAGGCATCAGGCTAAGAATTTTAATCCTAGTTCTCCAGGAATAGAAAATTTCCTTGCTAACTGATCTTCCTCCTCTTCTTTCTACATTTTTTCTCCCAGAAAACCTTCAGAGTTGCTGAATTCACTAATCTGCCAATTCTGCCCCAGCAGCTCATGGACAGGCTGTGTCCAAACAGGAGCCCCTGGTTTAACAACACTCCAGAGAGGTATTTAAATAAAAAATCAGAGTTTAAACTGAGTTTAACTAAAGGAGATACGATAAATCATTTGATAAATCAATTCTCTCTCTAAGCTCACGCCCACCGCAACTTCCCAACTTCATTTTCACAAAGCAAGGTCAACTTGTAAGAAGCTTTTCAAAAACAGAAGACTTTAAAAATAGCCCTTTTGGGAAAGTTTCCCCACTTGTGTGCTCAACACCAGGGCTACAAAAATCACTTCATACCACACTCAAAGCAGAGAGGCAGAACTCTGAGGCAAAAGCTACGGAGCAGCTCTCCAAGGACAGGAAAAGGAGGTATTTAAGAAGCCACTGGAGCATGGAAGCCAAGTGTGACAAGGAAGGTAAAGCACTGCAGTGCTGAGTGACTGTTGTGAGCCTTCAGACACACTCTGGGTGCTTCATAAAGAAATAAATGTTCCTGTAGGTGCAGCCCAGGAAGAGTCTCCCAAATACTGTGATCCTGGATGGAATAAACAGGTTCAACATTTTGTGTTTTCCTCCCTCATTCTTTGAGTCCTGAGAGCAAAACTGAGATCCACAAATCCATGGTCATGGCTGGCAACACATCCTTGGGCTCCCAGTGGTTTTGGGGAAGGAGGGGGAGTCGTTAACTTTATCTGCAGCCCAAACTGGGCCTCAGGAACTCTTTTAAAGACACAAAATGGAAACTCTGCTGAGCTTCCAACATGACTGAGCCAAGCATGAACCTACCTGTTCCACCCTGTCCATGGCAGTTATTCAGCTCAGCCAGAAGCTGGTTGAAGTCATCCTGGTGAGCAATCCAGTTGTCCTGTAAATATCACCCACATGAACACAAGGCAGAAGGCTTCAGAAGTAACACAAGTTTTACTAAATCAGGTATTGAGACTCTCAGAAGTAAATTAATTGGATATATCCAGTCCTTGCTGGAGGGAGGGACCCTGGGGAGCCCCACAGGTGGTAACACCAACCACAGCTCCTCCAGTCACCCCAAAGTGAAATGAAAAGATCAGGGTTGTGTTGGAAAGTCCTAAACAATCCTGTCTGGGACGTGCTACCACCAGCTGTGACAACAGATTTCACTAAAATTCCATTCAAATAATTGAGCTTTTGCTGTAATGGGATCCCTTCCCTTCCCTTCCCTGGGCCCAGTGCTCACCTCATGGTTGATGGTAGCTCCCAACCCCAGCACGTCGTTTTTCACCTTCACCCTGATGTGTTCTGGGTTTCCTTGTTCCTGAGCCCCGAGGCCCTGAGGAGGATTTGAGGGTAAAAACGTGAGGATTTTACAGCAGCAATGAGAGCTTTTGGACTGTAAGTCAGTTCACAAAGGACTACAGCAAGAAATCACAACTTCCCATTAATTCGCCTGCTTGGAGCTGAATTCATTCACAGGCATTGCCACACAAAGTTTTTTTAAATTTACTACTTAAGCCTCCAGCAAAGCATTATAAACACTAAAACAGCAACAGCATGAAGCAGTTGGGTGATTAATCAGGAAGCCACCTGACATTCCTAAGCAAGCCCAAGGTGTTTCCAGTTTTCAGACAAGACACTACAGAAGAAGAACCTGCCTCTCCCCAAAAATCCCTCTGCCACTGGGAAGGTAATGGGAGTAAGGCAGATCCAGGACAAATTTATATGGGAGGAGAGCAGGGAGGGGCAGGGGAGAAGCAGAATGGAGCCAGCAGGACATTAACAACTCCTTCCACCTCATAATTGGATGAAAACATTGGAGCAAACAACTTTGGGGTTGTTTAATATGAAGCAATATTCAGGTCCAGGGTTATCTTTCTTAACTGTAGGATCAAGACTGAAAAATTAAAAGGCAAAACTTTTGGTTCAAGGCTTTGTTCCTGGTATTTTTGTGCTTTTTGCCTCATCTGTCACAAATGATCAGCCGAGTGTGTTAGAACTGATAAACATTTCTGTGCTGCTGCAGTGGAGAGAAGCCCTGCAGACACATCCAGGGATACCTGATATTTGAAGGGATGAGGCATATTTGGTGCTGTTACAAACAAAACAGAGTTTATTTGGTCAGTGGGGTGGAAAATGTGCCTTGAAACTTCTGCTGACCAAAAAGTATGGAAGCAAGCAGGACACTCGGCCACACATCCTGCCCTGACCCAATTCCAGTACAACCAGTAACAGCACTGGTGTAAGCAGCTTAATTCCACTCCCCAAATGGGTTTTGCCTCTTAATTTGATTAAGGGAAAGTTCCATTTGCCCAAGTTTGTAGTGGAATGGAGACATAAATCCTTCTTGGACAGCTGTTGGCAAGGAAGATCCAGCAGCTCGAGAGGGAAACGTTGTGAGACAACTGAGGCAACAGTTTAAATCCAAAAATAGGCTTTAAGGCATTTACAGAACTGAGAATGATCCCAATTTTATTCCTGTTAAGGAAAGTCTGGAAGGGGAATTCTAGAAGAATAATTAAAGGTAGTGGGAGTTTTGTGGGGATTCTTAAATTCATTGATGGGCAGCCCCAAATCTCAGCTTTGCTGAGGCACCTCTGTGGAATTAAATCTGCAGTTGGAGGTGTCTGTGCTGAGCTGGAGGTTGTTCTTAGTGCCAGAAACCAGTCCCCTCACCCACAGGCCCTGGCTGGAGCTGGGAAGGGACACAGCTCACAGGATACAGCATTTGGGGATTCAAGAAATAGATCAGAAAAAAAATCTTAAAACCAGGTGAAAGATTAAAGCAGGTCCTGGAGTTGCTTTAAAGAGTACCAAAAGCAGGGAGAAAATTGAGGGTTTGAAGGCAACTTAAAACCTTGAACCTGATTGAATGTGCCAACTCCTGCTCTCACTTGGGAACTCAGATTGTCAAAGAATGGAGAAAAACAGGAAAGCAGGAGAGGCACAAACAAGACTTTGTAACAAAGTGTAGAAATCTGTCACTGCTCACATTCTCTGTCCACTGAGGAGAATAAATCAAATGAGAGTCCCCTGGCTGTTTTACACCCTTCACCCACACAATTCTCCTTCAGGTCCTACCTTTCCTTTGGACCAGCCCATCTTTTCCAGCATCTTCTGGCCAAATTTGGAGTCATCGTTGCTCCAAGCGCTGTTCCGTGGATCCACCGACCACTTCTGCCTCCTCCGCGCTGCAGCAGGAAGGGAAAATTCAAACAGGCTCTGCTGGCACTCCCTGAGAGTTCTTGGTGTTGAATCAGCTCAACCAAAGCTCTCCATTGCAAAAAAATCCCACCCCAGAACCTATGGCAGACTCAACGTATTGTGGGGGTTAATTTTACCAAACAAAGCTCACAACAACAACAACGAGAAAAGCCCAGGGAAAATCTTCATGATCGATGGGAAAATGCCAAAGTGGAATTGCTGCGGAAGTTGCTGTCCCTCAGGATGGGCTGCAGCTCAGAGAAGGCTTTAAGGATTACCATGGAGGTGTAAATTCCATATTTATTTCAGTTTTGTTTTACATCTGGCTTCAACATGGGATCTACAGGGGAGGAGATGATGATGGTGCTTTCACGGTTCTGGACAAAATCCATCCTCCAGACTTCCCTTTAACCAGAACCCTGAAATTTTAATATTTGCCTTCCTAACAAAAGCCAAATCAAAAATCCGATGTCAATGAACAGAGAAGGGAATGACAGAACACAAACTCGAGGGATTTCAGCTTTTGGATGTCTCAAAAATGGTTTATGGGAGGACTGAAAAGCTGCCAGAAATTATTGCAGGAGCGAAGAGATCCAAAGGAGAATCAAGGCTCCTTTGTCCTGTGCAGATTCCTACAGAAATTACATTTTCCCAGCCCCACACGTTGCCTTTCCCACCAGGCACAGCTTCCTTGAAATCAAGGAAGAGAAGCCAGCCCAGTTAACCACTCACTGGACGTGTGCACCTAAGCCCAGGCAGGAAGAGAACCTAAATAAACGAGACAAACAAAGGATGGGAGACAGGAAGATCACAAACTTCATTAAACACCATGGGAAATGCTGGATCAAAAATGACCCCTTAACCCAAGGCCACACAAAGGCAGGCAGAAGCCAAATCCAACGAGGTGTTTTCAATGCAATCAGGAAGTCATCGTTCCCTAAAAGACAAGGTTTGGGATTTGGGCCAGAGGGAATGAGTATCACAGGGATGTTTGACTCACTTTTTGCCCAGTTTTGTTTCATTTTTAAGGAACTAAGACTGACAGAATTCAAGGTGAGGGCTTTTTTAAACACACTTCCGAAGCTTTGAAGCTCCAAACAGTCCCTAAACAGTTTTCACAGTGGGTTAAATGCCCGAGGGCTGTGAGGGGAATCCAACCTCTGCCTGGTTCTCTTCTCTACAGGAAACAACTTATTAACCTCAGAGGCCGTGGCTGCCTCATCCCTGGAAGTGTCCAAGGCCAGGCTGGATGGGCTTGGAGCAACCTGGGATAGTGGAAGGTGTGGTGGGGGGTGGAACTGGATGATCTTTAGGGTCTCTTCCACCCCAAAACCACTCTGGGATTCTGTGATTATTCCCACCAGGAAGCCTTGGGAGCAGCAATTCCTCCAAGCCCTGCCAACAAAAGGTGGGGAAGCAGCGCTGTGATTTTAAACTTCCAAAGGAACTGGGATTCCCTGCTGCCCCATGGAGAACCAGGGGGCTCAGCCTGGAGGAAAGGAGGCTCAGGGGGGACCTTCTGGCTCTGCACAACTCCCTGACAGGAGGGGGCAGCCGGGGAGGGAGTCGAGCTCTGCTCTCAGGGAACAGGGACAGGAGGAGAGGGAACGGCCTCAAAATGCACCAGGGGAGGTTGAGATTGGATATGAGGGAAAAAATTCTTCATGAAAAACGTGGGCAGACATTGGAACAGCTGCCCACAGCAGTGCTGGGTTCCCCATCCCTGCAGGGATTTAAAATCCATGTGGAAGTGGCACTTGGGGACATGGGGCAGGGGTGGCCTTGGCAGTGCTGGGGGATGGTTGGACTGGATGCTCTTGGAGATCTTTTCCAGCCTCAATGATTCAGATTCCAGGATTCCAACAGAGTTTAAGCTCCCCAGTGGAGCAGCTGCCCTTCTTGTCAACCACAACTTCAAAAGTGAATTTCTGTGGTTTTTCCTGAGTATCTCCCCGGGGAGAAGCCCCTGAGATGTTCTGCTCCCGGGAAGATGTTGGCAACAAAGCACAAGGGCACCTGACACAAATATTTCTTAAGCTTGGAATTAAGAGACTTTTCCTTTCCCAGCATTTGTAATCCAAGTATTTCAGACACTGTGGGATTAATCCTCATGTTTCTGCCAGGTTAACATACACTGATTTTTAAGCAAGGCAAGTTAAGTGCAGGAAAAAATCCAAACCAACTTGTTTTTATCTTTAGAGAAGCATTGAAGAAAGCCAGGAACAGTTCCGTGCCATTTACAGAAAACATAAAATCATCTTCCCTTTCCAACCAAACCACAAAATCCACTAATTAGTCAATAATTTACCAGAAATGTTTGCTCACTGATGCCTTTAGAGTAAGAGAGGGAACAAGGTATGAACTCCTAGCTACAAGATTCAGCTCCTAATTTAACACCAATTTTCTGGGCTGCTCCGAAAATGATGCCACAGACAGTGATGGAACTCTGGGAGAGCAGCACCATCCAGTGGAGAAAATCCTCATTTCTGTGTCACAGAATCACTGAGGTTGGAAAAGTCTTTTAATATCACTGAGTCCAACCATTCCCAGCACTGCCAGGGCCATCACTGCCCCGAGTCCCCAAGTGCCACATCCATGTGGCTTTGAAATCCCTGCAGGGATGGGCACTCCAGCACTGCCCTGGGCAGCTGTGCCAGGGCTGGACAACTCAAATTCTTCACTCAGATGTTCTGTGATCTGAAAAAGATCCATTACTGACCCCTTCTGCCAAGATGAATTCTGTGCCTGGAGCGTAGAATGTTTTTAATTATAATTTCAGGAAGTTTCCATCCAAACCCCTCCTGTGTGCCCGGAGATGGTCTGGGGGCACAGGAAGGACAAGGCTCTGGAGCCAGGCTGGGAGAGCTAGGGGTGCTCACCTGGAGAGGAGAAGGATCCAGAGAGAGCGCAGAGCCCCTTCCAGGGCCTAAAGGGGCTCCAGGAGAGCTGGAGAGGGACTGGGGACAAGGGATGGAGGGACAGGACACAGGGAATGGCTTCCCACTGCCAGAGGGCAGGGTTAGATGGGATATTGGGAAGGAATTGTTCCCTGTGAGGGTGGGGAGGCCCTGGCACAGGGTGCCCAGAGAAGCTGTGGCTGCCCCTGGATCCCTGGAAGTGTCCAAGGCCAGGCTGGATGGGATTTGGAGCACCCTGGGACAGTGGAAAGTGTCCCTGCCCATGGCAGGGGGGGGAACTGGATGAGCTTTAAGGTCCCTTCCGCTCCAAATGAGTCAATTATTGACAGGTCCAATTAAAATAATTAACAAATTCTGAACAAAAGCAGCACCAAGGTTTACACCAAAAATACCTAGAAAATTCCATATGCAGATGCTGAGTTGTTTTCCTCAGTTCACATCTTTATTTCCCACTGGAAACCACATTTGTAATTAATTAATGTACAATCCCTATTTCCTGCAGCCCAGCAGACAAATTCACCCCACCCTGAGCTCTCAGTTCGGGGTGTGCTGACACCAGAAACGGGGAGCCCCAGTTCTCCATCACCTCAGAGGCAAAAGTGAAGCTCTTTGTTTCCAATATCAGGGAAATTCAAACAAAGTTTACAGAATTGTGGAATATCCTGAGCTGAGAGGAACCCACCAGGATCATCCAGTCCAGCTCCTGGCCCTGCACAGACACCCCAACAACCCCACCCTGTGCATCCCTGAGGGCGTTGTCCAAACACTCCTGGAGCTCTGGCAGCCTTGGGAATGTCACCATTCCCTGGGGAGCTCTCCCAGTGCCCAAACACCCTCAGGGGGAAGAACCTTTTCCTGATATCCAACCTAAACCTCCCCTGGCACAGATCCAGCCATTCCCTGGGTCCTGTCCCTGCTCACAGGGAGCAGAGATCGGAGCTGCCCCTCGGGAGGAGCTGCAGCCCCAGTGAGGTCTGACCTCAGTCCCCTCCAGCTGAACACACCCACAACCCTCAGCCCCTCCTCATTCGGCCCCTCCAGACCCTTCCCCACCTCCAAAGGCTCCTCTGGAGGCTCTCTCAAAGCTGTGGCTTGGCAGAGGTTGAGCTCTGTGTGACCCAGACACCAAACCCAACCCCAGCACAGGGCTCTGCCCCCTCCCCTGGGTGTCCCCAGCACCCAACACCCCCGGGCTGGAGGTGTCACCCCTCAAACACTCGGCCAGAGCTGGCACCGAGCCCCTGACAGGACGAGCTGTCCCCAGAGGTGTCCAGGGGACATTCCCGCTGCTCCTGCCCTGCCTGGGACACCACAGACCCCGCAAAGAACCCCCCTGCACCCCCTTATCCTGCACCAATACCCCCCTGGAGCCCCTTCCCGGCCATCCCGCCTCTCCCAGCCTGCAGACCTCACCTTTTCCTTAACCCCGGGACCCCCTGGACACCCATTCCTGCTTTTTCCAGCCCCCAGATCCTCCCAGGGACACCCGAAGCCCTTTCTCGGCCTCACCCAGGTGTCCCAGTCCCCAGCTCCCCTTTTCCTTGACCCTGTGATCCTCCACGCCCTCATTCCTGCCTTTCTCAGACCCCAAACCCCTCGTTCTTCAACATCGGGGGCCTCCTGAACCCCTTTTCCAGCCCCAGCCCGGGTCTCCCGGCTCCCAGACCTCCCTTTTTCCTCGATACTGGGACCCTCTGGACCTGCATTCCTGCCTTTCCCAGACCCCCGTTTTCCCAGACACTGGGACTCTCGGGACCTGCATTCCTGCCTGTCCCAGACCCCCCATTTTCCCGGATACTGGGACTCTCGGGACCTGCATTCCTGCCTTTCCCAGACCCCCCTTTTTCCTCGATACTGGGATTCTCGGGACCTGCATTCCTGCCTTTCCCAGACCCCCCGTTTTCCCAGACACTGGGACTCTCAGGCTCCTCATTCTTGCTTTTCCCAGCTCCCAGTTCTTCAACACCGGGGGCCCCCTGAACCCTTTTCCCAGCCACGCTGGAGTCTCCCCACCCCATAACGCCCCATTCCCCCGACACAGGGGACTCCTAAACCCCATTTCCTGGGCAGAGGGACCCCCATCCCACCTCTCCCAGTCCCTGCACTCCCCTTTCCTTAACTCTGGGACCTCCTTCCCCAGCACCGGCACCCCCCGAGCGCCTTTATCCAGCCGTGGAACTCCCCCGCACCCATCGGGAGGGGCAGCGCGGCCCGGACCCCTCAGGCCGGGCTGTGGGGAGGGGCTGGGACCGCTCCTGGAGAACCGGCTCGCCCCCATTCCCGCGGCATTCCCGCGCCATTCCCGCCGGGATCGGCACTCACGCTCCGCCAGCATCGCCATCTTGGGGGCCTCCCTTCCTGCACGGGGACTTTCGTGAGCTCCGGCGCAGAAAAAGGGAGGCGGGAGCGGCGCCTGATTTAAAAAAAAAAATAATTTTAAAACAGGCGAGCGCGGCGGCCACCCAAAATGAAAATTAAAAATGAAAGTAAAGTTTGTAAATTTGCTAAAATTCTGATAAATATCTCGAAGCACGTCTCGGTTGTGTATCGGCTGCTCCCGAAGCGGGGGAAGCTGTGTGTGTTTGGAAATAAGGGGCAGGGCAGGGTGAATATCCCAGGGAATTGCGGGTGTGGATGTCCCTGGATTTCCCCAGATCTCCCTGTCAGGGGAGGGAATGGGGCGGGGGGGGGACACACAAAAGCGTCTTGAGCAGCATTCCCTTCCTGTGAAATGTGTGGGGGAAAAAAAATTTTATTCCTTTCTGCCACGAATTTTATTTGAGGACTGGAGCAACCCCTCTTTGATGAGTTGCTGAATCAAAGCGCTTCTATACCGGAATATTTTTTGTTGTTATGTTCTTGAGCCCTTGGCCGTTCATATTTTCTGGGGTTTTTAGCATCTCTTCCGTTGTTTTTATTTGAGAAACAGCACCCGAAATACGGCAGAGTTCTTCAGGCAGCTTCCTCTGGCTCCTGCCTGGCTACATTTTGCATCCAAGTGCAATACTTTATTCTTTAATATCCCCTTTATAGAGGTGCTATGTCGGGGGTTTATATTCTGTGTTCGTGGGGTGTGCTAATTCTGTCTTTTACCCCTTACTGAATCAGTACTTGTGTCTTTACGTGTCGTTGTGCTGGTCTGAATTGTGGATATTTGGGGTTTCTCCTTCTCTTTCCCAGCTGGAGTCACCGGGAAGTGTCCCAAGCGTCCTCAGTACCCTGAGTCAGGTTTTTAATGGGAGGATTGAGCCCAGAATCCCAGGATGGGCCAGGCTGGAAGGGACCACAGTGGCTCATCTGGTGCCACCTCCCTGCTCCAGCAGGGCCATCCCAGAGCACAGGGCACAGGATGGTGCCCAGACAGCTCTGGAATATCCCCAGTGAGGGACCCTCCACTCCCTCTCTGGTCTCTGTTCAGGGCTCGGTCACTGCACAGGAAAGTTCTTCCTCCTGCCCAGGTGGAACTAGCTGGGCTCAGTCCCTGCCCGTTCCTGTTATCCCATTGCTGGGCCCCGGAGCAGAGCCTGGGCCCTGCCCTGAGCCCTCCCTGCAGACAGGGACACCCAGGGATGAGGGCCCCTCCCAGCATCTCCTCTGAGGCTGAACAGCCCCAGCTCCCTCAGCCTTTCCAGGGCAGGGAGATGCTCCAGGCCCTTCATGAACTTTGTCACCTTCTCTGGACCCGCTCCAGGAGCTCCGTGTCCCTCCTGTCCTGAGGAGCCCGGAGCTGGACGCAGCACCCCAGCAGTGCCTCGCAGGGCTGAGCAGAGGGGCAGGATCACTCCCTGACCTGCTGGAAATGCTCTTCCTGATGCACCCCAGGATACCATGGACCTTCTTTGCCCTCCAGGCGCTGCCGGTCAGGGACACCTTCCACTGTCCCAGGGTGCTCCAAACCCCGTCCAACCTGGCCTTGGACACTTCCAGGGATCCAGGGGCAGCCACAGCTTCTCTGGGCACCCTGTGCCAGGGCCTCCCCACCCTCACAGGGAACAATTCCTTCCCAATATCCCATCCAGCCCGGCCCTCTGGCAGTGGGAAGCCATTCCCTGTGTCCTGTCCCTCCATCCCTTGTCCCAAGTCCCACTCCAGCTCTCCTGTGGACTCCCTTGAGGTACAATTAGGTCACCCTGAAGCTTCTCTACTCCAGGCTGAACAAGCCCAATTCCCTCAGCCTTCCCTCACAGGAGAGGATCAGGACAATTTCCCACTGCTCTTTCTCCATCCATCCTCCCATCTGGATGGCAGCTGGGTTACAGCTTCCCTGGCTCAGCTTTTCCCACTGCTTTGTCCCTGTGCCTTTGGATTTATGTTACAGTTCCCTGTTTGCTTTGGGAACACTGTGCAAGTTTTTATAGGGTTTTTTTGGTCTTTTTTTTTTTTTTTCCTAGACAAAGCAAACAAACATTGATTCTGTGTCCTTTCCTTTCTAAGACCCCTTCTGTCTGTCAGCAAAGTTACATTGATATGCTGGAGCTTGATCCTGGCAAATCTCTAAATTTATTATTAGCTTGATGGTTTATTTTTAATAGTTCATATTCAGGTCCTATTAAAATGGCTGCTCTGGCTGTCCCACTTCCTCCTTTGAAGAAGAATACTGAACTGGTCCTTTTATACTTTTCTAAGGCCATATCCCACTGTCAGGAATCCTCACAGGGTTTGTTCTTCCCAGACTTTATTGCCAGTTCTCTGCACTTTCAGGTCACATTCATCAGGCTCGACTGATGTGAAAACAAATAAATATTTCCCAGTCCTTCACCACGTGGGAGAGAGAGATCTTCCCTTTCAAAAGTTTCACCTGACACTTTCCTCCAGGAGGAAATCTTCAGAGAAGAGAATCAACCATAGAAGAGCCTTCTTTCTGTTTTCATAGAGTCACACAGGATCACGGAATCACGGAATTATTTAGGTTGGCAAAGATCTCCAAGATCACCGAGTCCAACCTGTGCCCGATCCCCACCTTGTCCCCAGCCCAGGGCTCTGAGTGCCACATCCAGTTGTTCCTTGGACACCTCCAGGGATGGGGACTCCAAACCTCCCTGGGCAGCCCCTTCCAATGTTTAACAACCCCTTCCATGAAGAAATTCCTCCTGATGTCCAACCTGACCCTCTCCTGGCCCAGCCTGAGGCCATTCCCTCTCCTCCTGTCCCTGTTCCCTGGGAGCAGAGCCCAACCCCCCCGGCCGCCCCCTCCTGTCAGGGAGTTGTGCAGAGCCAGAAGGTCGCTCCTGAGCCTCCTTTTCTCCAGGCTGAGCCCCTTTCCCAGCTCTGTGTCAGTCACCTCATCTGCTTTCCAGTGCTCACAGGTCACTCCCCAACATCCTCATGGAATCACCCAGATTGGAAAAAACTTCCAAATCCAACCATTCCCCCAGCACTGCCAAGGCCACCACTGCCCCATGTCCCCAAGTGCCACTTTTAAATCTCTCCAGGGATGGGGACTCCACCACTGCCCTGGGCAGCTGTTCCAGTGTTTGACCACCCTTTCAGAGAAGAAATTTCCCCTCATATCCAATCCAAACTTCCCCTGGCACAGCTTGAGGCCGTTTCCTCCTCCTTTCAGGGAGTTGTAGGAAGCGTCCTCCTCTTCCACCCAGGGATTCACTGTAGTGGGCACTCTTTGCTGTCATCTGGATCTGAAATAATCCCTCATCCTTCTACCAGTATTCCCTGATCCAAGTGTCCCTCCTGGCAGTAGCAGCCATTTCCATGAATTATCCCTCCCTTTTACATCGACTAAATTCTATTGTCACCCATGTGTCGAGTGTTTGGATAGTCCCTTGTGTGAGGCATTTCACACCAGCCAGGTTCTGCTCTGTTTTGAATTTTCGGGAGGTTTTAAGACTTTTGGCTGAGAGCTGAGTGTTGTATTTGATCGCTCCGATAGGGAGCAGCATTCCCCACGTTTGGAGCGGCTTCGCTGTGGTATAAAGACATCACGGGAGGTGGAAAACGTGAAGTAATTTCTGTTCAAGGATGCCTTGAGGTTGAGATTTTGCTCTTGTTTGGTTTTGAAATGGAATATTCGGCTGCATCAGAGCACTTCTGCCTCCAGAGCTCTCACTCCTGACTGGCGAAGAATCACAACTCGAAACACAGAGGAGGTCGTGCCTGATTTAATTATTATTTAATAATTGCCTAACAGGAGGCTTGAGGTCAAGGTCCAAATTATCCGACACAGTTCTTGCAAATTAGGAGTTTATAAAACAATTAAGTCCATAAATATGCACGGGGGCAGTGAAATCCGGCAGAGAAAAGGTTCCATCCAGGGGCAGTTATTGTGTTTCCCCATCACAGTCCTGACTAAAAGCTGGTGTCACAGGAAAGAAAAATATGTGAATGTTTGAATATATCTTTTCTGTCAAGAGAAATAACAGCTGCTGTGGGTGATTCCCCTAAGAAAATAACTTAAAATTCTGTTTCCAGTGTTCTTGGGGAGGTTGAAATGTCGCTGTGCTCTGGAAAATAAAGGGATAAAGATGCCTGGTGAGCATTCCATTGGAGCTCTCCAGCGATTCCTCTCGAGGGTCTCCCTTGGAAAGAGGTGTTTCCCCACAGCCAGCCCCGCACGGATGGCCCAGGGCTCGCAGTCTGAGCAGGGAATTTTCCTCCCAGCACGTCCTCATCGATTGCTGTCTGCTCCAGAGTCCCTTCAGGCTTTGGGGAATTCTCCTGGTGCCACTCCCAGGTTGAGTTGGGGTCATAGGGAATGATCCAGCTGGGATGAACACGGGAATTGAAACAGCAGGAAAGTGGAGGAGGGTTGGAAGCACCTGTGAGCCGGATATTCACCTTGCCGACACCTTTCCACCTGGATTAGACCCTTGGAAGTTGGGAGTGAGAGAATTTCATTTCCTGGTGTCCTAGGTTGCAATATAAGATATATTCTATTACCATCTCCACAAGCTGTTAAACAGGTGGGGCACTGTTTGTTATCTCCTGTCATGACTCACCCCTGATAACTCCCTGAGGGTGCTATCTCTGTTAATGGGCCGTCAAGAACCCACCTCATGACTCATGGAGTTACCTCATCCCATTGTGAGATGCTCCGCCCAGGGAGGAGGAGCCAAGCATTCCAACTGGATATAACCTGGACTTCGGAACTGCACAGTTCAGCCCTGCCTACTGGATTCCCAGAGGACAAGAGCTACCACTGGACCTTCAGGTGGAGACCAGACTTTTCTACAAGATCACCACTTCAACTGAACCACTTCCATTGGACTGCTAGCACCACCCTGACTAGCAGGGTGTCAGGTTGTATCCAACTTTGTCAGTGTTTTTGCTTGTACTATTTCATTTCTTTAAATTTTTTTTCTATTAAATTATAATTCTGACTTACAATCTCCCACTGGTTTGTTTTCAAACCAGCACACCCGGCTAAGAAGCAGCTCCGTGCCCTGCACAGGGACCCCATTCCAATGGCCCATAAACCAGGGAGATGTGAGGAGGGAGAGGAGAGACGGCCAGGAAAAGAAAAGAAAAGTGAGGGAAGAAAGGAGGAGGAAAGCGAGGAAGGAAATAGGATGTGAGTCCCGCCTGTGCAACAAGTCCTTTGTGAGGCAAATCAGCCTCTGCTGTGGGATAAACGGCCTGAGGCCAGGCTGGAAATGCTTATTGAGGGAGTCCTGGGAGAGGTGTGATGGAAGCACTGGGGACAAGGACTGCGTGGAGACCTTAAAACGACAAGACAGCTTTGATTTAGGACGATGATTCGAGGGAGCACACGGATTAGAGGTGAGCTCCGGCGGGAGGAGCCGCCCATCGAGCGCCAGGCAGGGAGCAAGAGATTAACGACGTGTGACCCACGGAGCCAGGGATGTCACAACGAGTGCCCGCAGCCAGGAGACGAGGGGTTCAAAGAACAGCCACTGGGGCACCGAGGAGCAGGAAAAGGCTCAGGGAGAGGGGTTGCTGTTCCTGGAAGAAGAGCTGGGCAGTGGCTGGCTGGGAACGCTGGAGGGAGCGTGGCAAAAGAGGCAGCAGAGAGGAATTCAGATGATTTTCCTTCTATTCCATGAGTGCAGGGTGTTTTTATTGATATTATTGCTTATTTGCTGTTATTTCATAAGACTGGGTTTTGTGGGATCATGGAAACATGGAATGGTTGGCGTTGGAAGGGATCTTAAAGCTCATCTCATTCCACCCCTTGCCATGGGCAGGGATACCCCCCCACTATCCCAGGCTGCTCCAAGCCCCGTCCAACCTGGCCTTGGTCTCACCTTGATGTAGGTGAGGAGGTGAAAAGACCTTAAGAAGAATTGACAGGAGAATGGAGGCTTTGCAGGTTCCTTGTCTTCAGTCTTCCCCGAAATCCGGAGCGAATTTAACGGTGAGGGTTTGGGAGTAGGAAGGGAGAATTGATGTATCCACTTGGAGGTTTGTAACTCAGGGAAAGCTCAGCCTGGGAATTTTGAGAACCTGAAGGTTTGTAACTCAGGAAAAACTGAGCCTGGGAATTTTGAGAACTGTGATGTAACAGCCTTTGAACCAGTCAGGATTTTACTGGGAGGAAGAGGAGAGTGATGCAGTCAGGGAATTGTGGATCAGCTACTTTGCCTCCAGTCCCTGGGAAAGCCCTGCAGAAGTTCTTCCATCACTGCTTCAATATTTGTGCTGGAGGACAAGAGGGTGATGAAAAACCACCTGAATAATTCACTGGGGACAATCCTCCACAAACCAACCCAATTTTTGTCTCTGACCATGACAGTTGGTTTTGATCACTAAGGGTCAAAAGGGAACAAAACTTTTCATCTGGGCACCAGCCGAGTTGGGAAAGTGGGAATGAACAAAAGGCACCAACACTGGGGGCAAATAAAAAAAGGAGTGGCGTGGTTTTAAAATAGTCATGAAAAAAATCATCTAAGGACTTATGGTTGAGAATAAGAATCGTAGGAGAAAAAATTTAAGGTAACAAGGAGGAAGGAGTAAAGCTAGGAAAAAAAAAAAAAGTGAAATGAGAAGCTGTAGTAAAAAACTGGTTCAAAGGACCTACTGCTCCCAGTCTCGGAGGTGGAAAAGCCCCTCAGCTACAACAACAATCTCATATCTGGCCACTGCTCTTCAGGAAATCAGGGATGAACCAGATACGGAGCAGAGAGGAGAGGAAGGGACACAAACAGAAGACCGGAAAAGATGATCTGAGGAAGAACTTGGATGAGCTGGGCTTGTTTGGTCCAGAAATGAAAAGCACCCAGGAGCTCCAGCAGTGCAGGCTGCTAGGGATGGATTGGTTTCCTCGTCCACTGCCACCTGGAAAAGCAGGAATCAACATGATTGGGCATTTTGGAGAACAGGCAGGGCACAGAACACCTGGGAAGGGCTAAGGACTGCTGATATTGTCTTGATATTGTCTTTTCTGATGGTCACGTTTGTCATGGACGGACTTTCGACCCCACAGAACAGGGAAAGGAGAGAGGTGGCTGCCCAAAGGCTCTTCCAGCTCCTCCAGTTCTCCAGATCTCATCACTTTATGAATCAATTCAGGAAGCCCTCTGAGAAGGCACCTTCCCTCAGGCCTGATGCGATGACTTAACCACAAAACCAACCCTGTGCTCATTGCTGCTCTGTAAAGCGCAGCTCACTCTGCAAAGTAAAGTGTCCCAGTTAATCCCACGAAACACTCACTTGCTTTGCTCAAACTGAGATGGGAAAGGGAAGAAAGAAAGAAAGAAAAAAAAAAAAAAGAAGAAGCATTTCCTGCACATGCTGTTTCAGATTTCAAAATGAATCCTCTTCCACCATCGTTGTGTTCTTTTTCTGAGAAGTAACTGGGCAGCAAATTTCATTTGCACAAGACATTTGTTGCCAGGGGTTCGAGTCTTATTCACCACTCACGTGAGATAAAAAAAAAATTGTACTTTTGTACTTTTGTAGATACAGGAATCGCTCCTCTGGTCATGAAGCACAAAAATAAATCATTGAGCAGCACGAAAGCAACGCCAATGACTCACTTCAACAGGACCCACAAAAATTACCAGGAAGAAACTGGCAAAATTAAACAAAGCATCCCTGCCCCAGATATAATTTTTTTTTTTTTTTGGATTTGCAGACGGTTGCACGGAAAGTTCATCGCTTTCCACGAGGAGGAGGAAATGCCAGGCCCAGCAGAGCGTGTTTGATATATTATTCATAAGGAATTATGTGCTGAAGACTCGTCAGGATGCAGCAGCAGCAAACAGAGGTCAGCGGTGAAGAAAGCAAAGAGACCTGCAACGGGTTTGAAACTGTTTTAATGCAGCCAATTTCCAGCCTGTTTTACTCATTAGCCCCATGTCTGGGATGTTCTCGTGGCAGGATGGAGGTTCCTTCTGAAGATTTCTGAACCAGCCCTGCTCGCAGGCTCAGCAGCGCTCAGCTTTGTAAACACAGCGAATTAGATTTGGGGCTTTTGCACGGAAATGAAGAGGGAAACCCACAAGGACGTCGCTCACTTTTCAAAGTGGAGCTGCACTTTCAAGGCTGACCCAGTACTGTCATTTCGGGGCTGTTTGAGCAACCACTGGAAAATAAAAGAGCACTAAAAATAGCCAAGATGGGCTCATTAGCTCTTTAATTACACGTTGGTTTCCCTTCCTCTCGTCTACACTTTGCCCTGTGAGCTCCCCACTGATGCTGACTGGGGAGTGCCAGGTCTGGGGACACCGCTGTCATTCACTGCCAGTCCGTGTCCCTGCCCTTACCTTTTCCACACACTGGAAGAACAGGATTCCCTCAGGAAGCCCAGGGTAGCACGAGCACCAAGGAATGATCCTGAGAGAGTTGGAACTGTTCATGCTGGAGAAGAGAAACCTTCAGGAAAACCTCAGAGCCCCTTCCAGGGCCTAAAGGGGCTCCAGGAGAGCTGGAGAGGGACTGGGGACAAGGGGTGGAGGGACAGGACAGAGGGAATGGCTTCCCACTGCCAGAGGGCAGGGATAGATGGGATATTGGGAAGGAATTGTTCCCTGTAAAGCAGGAGCTGAGCTGGAGCTTCCCTTTGCTGACCCATCGTGGAGTCAACGAGCCAGGGAATTTATCGTGGCACACTTATCCCACAGACACCTCCAAATCCACAGCTAAAGGAAGCAGCAGCACCAACAGTGCTTGTAAATCCCATTGTGTGCTTAAGATTCTCTGGAGCACTTGGGAAAGTGCTGGGCTCGGGAAGAAAATCTCCACTTTGCTGCAGCACTCGGGTCCCGGCTTGTTCTAGGGAGAGAGAGAGATCCACAAACAGGTAAAATGCACATGCACACGTGGCCAGAGGAACTTTAAGCTGTAGGCAGAGAACTGGAAAAAATCAGATTAATCTCTTGAGGGGAACCCCAACAAACCCTGGAGCATCGTCCCCCTTCCTGGTGGCACTCGGGAAGCAGGTGCTGCCCCAGGGCAGGACAGTGCCACCCATGCCAGTCCTGCTGAGTCACATCCAACCCCTTCTTCCTCCACTTGGGAGTGCTCAGCTCCCATCCCAGTGTCCACTTATCCTACCAGGAGAAAACTGCTTGTGCTGTCTCACCCCACACTCCGTTTCAACCCATTTCTTTGTCCCGATTAATTTGTTTTCTAGCCCCAGCCTGCAGCTTGGGTGTGGCCATGCTGACCCTCTCCATGGGCTTTCCTACAGAACCAAAGACTGGGAAAGTCTCCAGGAAATTCCTGCTGAATATCCGCTCTAGGTGGAGGCAGCTGTTACCTACCTGGTGCTGTAACGTGGCAGGAGTTTCCTCCTCAGGCAGGGGAGGCACAGCGCAAAAAGCAGCCAGGTTGTGGACTGAGCTGCACTTGTCCTCTCCAGGAGCTGTTTGTTAGCACCAAACCAGGGAAAATTATTAGGGAAAGTGCTAAAATGAAAGCTGGCACATTGATGAGAAGGAACAGGGAGCCTGTTTTGTCAGAAGGTTGTCCTGGGATGGGTGTTAGGAGGAGAGAAGTAATTGCTGTGTAAGGGAATTTCTTCGCTTGTTTTTCCCCCACCCTAATAGGTGACAGGTGGTTTTTCCAGGATTGCTGCTCTGCTCTGGCCCTGGAGCACGTTAAAATCCCTTGGAATTCTTCCCTTGGTATTTATTTCTGCCTCCCTTCCCACCCGTAAGGAGTTCTTGGCTGTTTCTGTCTTTCCTTAGGTTCCTTCTCAGCTTCTCCTGGGACCTCTGCAGCCTCATCCCTATATCCTCCTCCTCTCCCTTTTCCTCCATGTCCCAGCCTCGAAGACCCCATTGCTAAAGCATTTGCCTGATGTTTGTGACCCAGACTTGCCATTTCACATGGAAAAGTGCAGGAATCTCATTGCTCCTGACACATCTGGGGAGTAGAGGGCATGGAGGGGTAAAAATTTTTCACCTCAGGGCTGATCCCTCAGCCTCTCCTGGTGCTCCAGCCCCTTCCCCAGCTCCGTTCCCTGCCCTGGACACGCTCCAGCCCCTCCAGGTCTCTCCTGTCAGGAGGGTCCCAGAGCTGCCCCCAGCACTGGAGGTGCCCCAGCAGTGCCAGCACAGGGGACGGGCACTGCCCTGGTCCTGCTGCCACACCATTCCTGGCACAGCCCAGGGGTCATTGTCCTCTTGCCCACCTGGCTCATGTCCAGCCACTGTCACCAGCACCTCCAGGGCCTTTTCCAGCTTTCCACCCCTCTGCCCTAGACTGGAGCTGCAGGGGTTTGTTGTGACGTCCTCAGAGAGGGGAAGTCAGGCCAGAATAAAGGACCCCATTTGCAGTGAGTGCCCACCCCACACTCACCTGCTTTTCTTCCAGGTGCCTCTCCATGACCCATGAACTCTCTTGTCTGATGTCCCTCAGGTGTGACATTGAGGCTGCACAGCCTCCCACCCCTTTCTCCTTCCTTTCCCTTCAATGTCTCCCAGACCTGCCTTCCAATCAAACTTGGGCAGTGTCCTGAAATCCAGATCCTGCCCTGTACGAAAAGTTCCTGGTTTTGTCTTTGAAAGAGTTTTTGACGATGAAACTGATAACTTTTGGAGAAAATTGCCAAGATTTTGGGACATCACTGTACCAGAAGTCCTGATTCCCCATCACCTCCCAGGGTCAGGTATTTTACAACAGAGCTGGTACCAAACTGGCAAATTTGACCTTTCCTGGAGTCTGTACTGGGCGTTCATCCTGCTTACAGAGGTGGAGAAATTTCAGGTCCATATTTCCACTTCCACAAAAACTCCCTCCAGAGTGAAGAGAACAGCGGTTTCTTGAGGGGAACAGCTCTGTACTTCAGTCATGGAGAATATGATCTGTTTTTGCTCATAATGCCCCAAAAATGTCACCAGAAATCAGCACCCAGTGGGGCTGTACAATGAATGTCCCCCCTCCCTTGGTGTTGTGTGCTTTGGTGGACTGGGAGAGGGACTCGACAGGAGACACAAACTGAGGCCAGAGAACTGGAGCAGAGAATCATGGAATAGTTTAGATTGGAAGGAATTCTAAAGATCTTCTTCCACCCCCTGCCACGGGCAGGGACACCTTCCACTATCCCAGAGTGCTCCAAGCCCCGTCCAGCCTGGCCTTGGACACTTCCAGGGATCCAGGGGCAGCCACAGCTTCTCTGGGCACCCTGTGCCAGGGCCTCCCCACCCTTACAGGGAACAATTCCTTCCCAATATCCCATCTAACCTAAATCTCTCCTCTTTTACTTTACAGCCATTCCTGCTTGTCCAATCACTATCTATCTGTGTAATAAGTTGTTCTTCCTCTTTTTTTACAAACCCCCATTAATTACCACAGTGGAGTCTTCCTGGATCCTTCTCTTCTCCAGGTGAGCACCCCCAGCTCTCTCAGCCTGGCTGCAGAGCAGAGGGGCTCCAGCCCTTGGAGCATCTCCGTGGCCTCCTCTGGACTTGTTCCAGCAGCTCCACATCTTTCTGCTGTTGGATCCCAGGGCTGGAGGTAGCTCTGCAGGTGGGGTCTCACCTGAGTGGGGCAGAGGGGCAGAATCCCCCCTCCCCTGCTGCCCCAGGACAGGGGGGATTGCAGGGATGGGTCATGTCCAGCTCTCACCCACCTGCACCCCCAAATCCTTCTGCCAGGGCTGCCCTCAGTGAGCTCCTCTCTCAGTCTGTGCTGATGTCTGGGATTGCCCCGACAGAGGACAAAGCAGAGAAGCCAAAGCACAGCTCGTGGGCAGCAGTAGAGATGTGTCCCCCTGTGTGTGTGAGGGGTTCATGCACCTGCCTGGGCAGGGGCTGGAGGAGCAGCAAGGGACAAAGGAGGTGAAGGAAGAAAATCAGGAACAGGCGCTGGATTTGGTGGAGGAGAGAATCAATCCTTGCTCAGGGATGGAGTGAGTGGGGCTGAGGAGGGCCAGGACAGGGGTCAGACACTCAGCCCCTGTGGGGGTGGCTCTCCTGGGGTCTCAGTACAGGGACCACACCTCTGCCAGAGGATGGGAACGGGACACGTGGGGTGCTGGTGGTGCCATTCCCTGTCTGGGGGCTCCACAGCTGTCACAGCACCCAGAGCCAGCAGCAGCAGTTGGGTTTCCAGCTGCATGTGGGTTGCTCTAACCCTGGACCACAGTTATCCCCAGGTCCTCTGCTCTCTCAGGAGACCTCATCCCATGGTCTGGGGCTCATCCTGTGCCCATTTGGATTTCCTGGAGCATCCTGCTCAAGGCACACTCGTGTTCTGGTCTAAAAAAACCTCAGGATTGCCAGGATCTAAAATGTTTCTTTTGGTTTCATAATCTCTTATGAATTAAGGGTGTTCAGTGTGGAGTAGAAAGGAAAGAATAAGAAGACACAGCACACTGCAGACATGTTATTAAAATGAACTGTTTATATTATCTCAGTTGAGTCAATACATTATAATGTATTAAAATGGAAAGGTACAAAATTGAAATAAATACTTTCTGATTCATGTATAAATCTTTTGTCAAGATGACATTTTGTTTGGTTTTTTTTTTTTCTTTTTTTTTTTCATCAGTACATGTTTCAATAAAACATTTAAAATGACAAAGTATCGTTTAAAATATGGTTCATGGAAGAAAAGGTTGAAATCAAACAACTTTTGGCTTGTTTTGGCATGAGATCTTGACACAATCTGGGTTCCCCAAAACCACGTAAATGGTGGTAAAATATAAATGCTCAAACTTATTTAAAAAAATAAACAGGCTTTACAAAACCCTCTGATCCTTGACTTAGCCACTTTTCTGTTTAGTCTGCACTTACGATATATACATTCATTATTGTCCAAGGGAAGACAGCCACTGACGTTCATTTAAAGAGCTTGGTGGAGAGGCTTAACAAACATTTTGCAGCTGACGACAATTAAACCACAGGTAAAGAAACTCCTGACAGTGCAAAAAGAAAAAAAGGAAAATGGCTCGGAAACCAAAGTGTACAAATGGGACAAGGAAGAGGCAAGTGCACAAGCCCAGATCTGATGCAAAGCTCCAGGCCAGGTCTAAAAAAACAGCTTTGGCCAGGATAAGCTTCTTCTCCAAAGGGGACTGCAGGCATGGAGGTCAGCCCTGATGACACCGGGCATTTCCAGCTCCCCTGCAGCTCCCAGGGGTGTTCATGATCCCGGGAAAATCCCCCCTTGGGACACAGGAACCTTCTGCAGAAACTCCTTCCTCGCTGGTGGTGAAGCAAGAGCCGAGCTCAGTGGAATATCCTGGAGCAAGCCTGGCCTGGGAGAGGGGGGTGACGTCCGGATGAGAAATCACAGAGCGAGAGGGGCGGAGGGGGAAGTGTGAGCGTGGGCTTGGGACATCGGAGGAGAGGCAGTGAGGAATTCCCTGGTGGGCAGCGGGTTTTATCAGGATCAGGAGCAGGCTGGGAGGTGTGCTTTAATCTCAAGTGTGCTTTTTGTCTTTGTCGCCGTAGCCTGAGGCTGTCGTGGTCCCTCTAACCTCTACCATGTGCTTATCGTTCTGGGCAATGGGCAGGGTCCTGCTGGGGGCTGGGTGTGGGAGAATGGGCTTCCCTCGTGGATCATGGTGACTTGTCCCAAATTTTGGCATGCCAGGAACTTCAAGTTTCACTCAGAATGGGAAAAGAAACATGGTGTTGTTAAAATAGAATGAAAGAGAATCTCCCTGCCAACCTCTGGATGAACCTTCTCAAGGCCTGGGGTGTTTTGCTGCCAGCCAGTGAAACCACACAAAGCAAAGGGTGGATTTTCTTTGTTTGCTTGGTTTGAAGGCAGTAGAAGAATTCACCACCTCAGAAAGGAGGGACGGCCCCATCCTGGCTGGGCTGAAGGGCAGGCAGGACTTGAGGAGGTGCTGCCTGTGCTATTCTTGGTGCTCAGCAGTCTGATGGGGATTCAATCCTCTTGGAAACCTGGCTGTTCCCATGCTGTGAGGAAGGATCTGGTGGCACCAGCCGTTTGCAGTGCTCTGAATGTTGCTGCAGGCTCCCACATCAAAGGGAATCCCATTGTAAAGAGAGCCCTGCAAAGATGTGATAGAGGGTCAAGATTTGGGAGGGAAATTTGTTTTCTCTCCCTCCACAAAAAAGCCAGTGCGTCACAGTTAAAACTTCTTGGGAAATGCCAACTTCAGGCCGTTTCCTGTTGGAAAATATCACATCCGTTGGGAAACGAATGACGTGATTTGAAGCTCTTGGAGGTCTTCTTTGACATTTTCCTTCAGTTTGTTTTCTTTTCATTTCAGAACAGCTTTTGTTTCAAAATGCAGGATAATTTTTACATTAAAAAAAAAAAAAAAAAAAAAAAGAGGATGCAAATGGGGAAAGATCAAAACAATCTCCCTCCATGATACCCAAACTGTTTTTGTTGGCATATGCATTGTTTTGCATATTTTTGTTTCATGTTTGCTGTTAGCCTTGAGGTTTCCATGTGGGTTGGAAAAATAAACTCACAGAAATTCTTAAGGGATGGAGCAGTTCTTTCCTATCCAACTCCCCTGTGCGGAAGACTTGGTTCACCTTAGCTAAAGCTCTCCCCTTCTCTATTTTTGAGTTTGTGACTCAGTTTTCAAAGGCAAAAGAAGCAGAACTTCTCTGAGTGCTGCTTTCCAGTGGGAGGGACCCACTTGAAGCTGCTCCAAGAATTTCAGTGTGCCAGTGTGGCTGAAAGGAGGTCATTTCTCCTACTGTTTTCCCTGAACCAAATTCACATGATGCACAAGAAGGGTCTTTTGTGGGCTGCTTTTCCAGCCCTGAGAGGGCATTTTGCTCTTTTTTTCTTTTATTTTTTTTACCATTTTGTTCCCTAATCCAATTTCCTTGCAGCTTTCAAAAGCCCACTTCAGTGGCGCTCTTGAAGGAAGCAGCAGAAATTCCCAGCAGAAATTCCTGCACTTGGACGGAATTTCATCCTGCTAACCATGCTTAAGGTAAAACGGGGGATAAAATAGCATTCCTTGCTGACTGTGGGATAGGCTAAGGTTGTGGCAAAGCTTTCCTCTCCAGTGCCAGTTGCTGGGATTCATGTCCTAAATCCTGTCTGCTGGAGCCCGAATCCGTTGACTGAAGTGTGTGCAGTCAAGGAGAGGCTGGCTGAGGGTGTTAAACTCTGGTCAAAGCAGAGAAATTATTTTAAAATTACTTTTCCCTGCACATCCTTTCAAACAGCAACCAGCAAGCACATCCCTGGATATTCCTGCAGTGCTGTAGGACAGCCTGGACTGTGGCACAGAAAGAACTGGCAGCTCTTAGACAAACAAAATGTGCACTTGCAACATTGCCCAGTGACTTTTGCAATCCAAAGGCTGAGTTTGTGGTGGAAAAGATGATTAGATGGTTGGTGGTGGCTTGGGACAGTGAGACCAAACTGCTTTGTCCACAGTTCTGTTGGAAATTTCATGTATTTCAGGAACAAGAGCAGGAATTCCTAGATCTGATCTCCTCCACATCTCACACCCAGCCTTGCCTGTGGGACAATGACATAAATGCCCCAAATTTTGGCATCAGATGAAAGGAATGAATAAAACTCTTGATGATTTTTTTTCCAACATGGATGTGTCAAGACAGAGTCTGGGAATGCTGATGAGCTGATCCATGAATGGTGGGTTTTCCTACCCCACCTCCCAGACAAGGGTCTCACAACAGCCCTGTGAGGTGGATATTGAACCTGGGTGGGCAAATGGAGTCACACGGAGAGAAAGGAGAGAGAAAGTGTGAGGAAAAGCCACGGAAAAGGATCCAGGGATTCTGGATGCCAGCCTGCTGCTCCAGGGAGTGTTTCCTCTCCACGTGGCTGTCTGCTGGAAGGTGGGACAGACACCAAAGGAGCTCCTGGGACAACAGGTCAACGTTCATTTTCCTGTTTGAAGTCCAGGGTTTGGATTGTTAAATATCTAAAAGGTACACTGGGCACAAGACCAGTGAAAGAGAGAATCCAGAAGATTTGGGAAGTCAGGTGTGGAGGGGGGACATGAAGACAAGCGCTTCCAAAAGGCTGCTCCAAAGGGACACTGTGGGCTCTTCACAAGCACATCCTCAAGGGAGCTTTGGAACTATGATGGAAAGGCCAAAGGGATTTGATTTCACAGATTCCAGTGGCTGCCAGTGAAGTTTCCAGCTCCTCACCTCACAAGAAGGAAAGGAGGGAAGAAAGAAAGAAAGGCAAAGAAAGAGGTTGAGAGACCAAGAGTGAGGAAAATATAAAAAAAAAAAAAAGAAAGAGGAAGAGAAATAGAAGAAAGAAGAAATGAGAAATAGAGAAAAATGAGAGATAAAGAAGAGAGAAAGAGACATAGAGGAAGAAAGAATGAGAGAGAGAAAAAAAGAAAGAAGGAGAAAGGAAAAATGAGAGACAGAGAATGAGAGAAAGAAAGAATGAAAGAAAAAGAGAAAGAGAGAGGGAG
>VZTJ01004788.1:84802-111573 GCA_013397795.1 Orthonyx spaldingii | reverse complement strand
AGAAAGAAAGAAAGAAAGAAAGAAAGAAAGAAAGAAAGAAAAAGAAATTTTGATATATCTCTTCATTTAGAGAAAATGAAGAAAGAATGAAAGACAAGGAAAATCCACATGTAAAGTAACATCTTTTTTCCTATTTGCAATCTGCAAAGGGGGCGTTTTCCCTTCCAACATTCCGCAAAGTGCTGCGAGGCAGAGAAAAAACAGGGAGACTGTCCCATGCAGAAGGTTTTGGGAGATAGCACCTGGCACAAGGTTTGCTACAATAAGTTGGTTATTCTTTATTGCGTTGGAAATAAAACAGTCATGGAAAGTCCTGCATAAATCCACAGCCGTGGCCTGCAAAATCCCCGCCTCACCTGGACTTTGCTGAATATTTTCAGGGTTTAGGGCTTGAGGGGGTTTTTATTTTATTTGGTTTCAAGGATGGAAATTAAAGCTGGTCATGGGATTTGTTCTTCTGAGGGCAGGAAGGGGAAAGTCTGTCTCTACAGAGAGATTCTTCTGATGTGTTGCTAGTGAGGGTGAGCAACGCACTGTGCCCAGCTTGTAATCCAGGGTAATATTTTTTAAGAGGATTTTTATCTTATCCCAGAACACCTTCCTGTTGAGCAAACCAAACCTTGGTGGACAACTAGAAGATGAACAGCTGGTGGAGAGCTGTGCCGTGAGTTATTTCTGTGGAATTCTGATCATTTATATCAGGTCTATGGTTAAGTAATCAAATGGAAACATTTTCCTGCAGGCCGTGGGACAGGAAAGGAGGATGGATGGTTGGAGACTGACTCTGCAGGAGGCTGCTCTAAAAGCCAATTCCTCTTATGTCTGTGGGGCCACGAAGAGGCAGATGGACCAAGGGCAAAGGGAGACTAAAGGTCCCTAAATCCAGATGGCATCTCTCAAGGAATAAACTCTTTCCTAGTAGGGCACAGCACCTTCTCCCAGATGTGCTGGAGATACAGAAGGCCAGCTCTGCAGAAAGTAAACTGATGGGAAAAGCTCTTGTAAGGGATTGAGTGCTGATGTTCTCCATCTGGGAATGCTCCACTACCCTGAGGGGTCCGGAGCAGCTGAGCTCACAGCCTTTGGAAGCAAAGCTTGATTCCAGCACCAGCTTTTCTACGTAAAGACCTCGGACTCGGGATCAACTGAATCCCTTTTGGAGAGAAAGATCCACCGAGCACCACGCCACGAAACATCAACCAGGAGATCTCCTCCTCTCGCCAGAGAGCCAGTGCTGAGGAATTTCCACTGTTTGACTGGAGTAGTTCTGGACCTGGAACAAAGGAAGAACAAAGCTTACCAAGCTGGGGAGACGAGCGCCACGAGCAGCTTTTCAGAGATGCAGCCAATCCTGCAACAAATCACAGGATTTGCAGTCAGCAGTGAGGCCAAAAGCCGGTATCCATCGAGCTGTAGGATTTGGCCACGGGACAGTGCCTATATCTGCATGCCAAGCAAGGATTTCTGCCACTGCCTAATGTCAGGCTGTTTATTTCTGTCCGGATTAAAACCAGTTAGAACATCAAGCAGCAAAATCAGAGTGCAGCTGTCATTTAAAAGATGTGGTGGAGATCAGGGAAGACTGGAAGTTAATTGGTCAATGACTAGAAGGAAGGTAAGCAAAGAGAGAGGTATGGAGTTGTTCTATTTCTGGAGCTGAGAAGGAAAGATTTGTTCCCTATCCTCCTGTGTGAAAAGAATATTTAAAAAGCTTTCAGGAAGGAAAAAGCTGATGAAAGCAAACTGGAAAAGTTTAGGTTACTTGGATCGCTTGTGGTGTGAGGACAGAAAAGAAGAGCAGGACTGCCCAGAAAAGGAAAATTACATGCATCAATCTATCCTCTCGGGTCTCAGCATGGGTTTAGCTGGGATTTGTGCAGGTTATACCTTTGCCAAGTCCCCCCAAGGGTGTGATCCACACCTCTTGCACCAGGCTGTTGCATAGAGTGCCCGTGAGCTGGCAGGGTCACCCCAGAGGTGGCTGTGAGTTGATAACAGTGCTCTGCCACTTTACAGGCTGCACGAGTAAGATCGTGTTATGCTGGAAAAGCCCTTGGAGACCCTCTGGGATGAAGGACTTGAAGAAGTTGGATAGCTCTATGTATCTGAGTCTAGCTCTGTCTTATTTTTGGGAAAGGCCACCGGAGGTTTTTCAGGCATTGAGAGACAAGAACGTGTGTGTCTGCATTGACCAGCACAGGGAGGGCAGTCCCATGAGCCATAAACGGTCAATAAACCCAGCAAAATTTGATGGTTCCTGCTGGAGGCTTGGAAATGTCCCCATTCTGGTGGTTCAGCAGTAGCAAAGCTTGGAGAGAACTGGGAAGAGGTGTGGTGGGGGCAGGAGGTGTGAAAATGAACCATGACCATTGCCCGTGTGGTCGCCTCTTGGACGTTTGGTCCTAACTCTCACGCTATCCATCAGCTCTGCAGGACACAGAGCCAGCTCCTCTGGAACATGGAATTTGTGCTTCTGGAAGGGAACATGGAGCTTATTGCGAGTGCTGAAGGCTCATTGTGTTTCTCATGGTGGCAAGGGCTGGTCGTCCACACTCTGCTGCGGCCGGTACCCTGTGACTTCAGCAGTGTGGAACGGCTGCCACGAAAGCCAAATTCATCCATTAGAGAGCTGGGAGAAAGCCCAGGGGATGCCTGCTGTGATCCTGATAAAACACGTGCTGCCGAGAGGAAAAACCCAGCCTTTGTTGGTTAAGGATGGACCAAATCCTGCCCTCAAACCCCTCCGTGGTCAGAGACCGCTGGGCCTGGCGCTGGTGTCCCCACTGGAGCCACACCCTTGGATCCTCCTAGTCCCAGTGGCACCCGCAGCGCGGCCTGGAGCATCTCCCCGCCGTAAGATCCCAAGGGAAAGTCAAACCTGGACTTCACGGCAAATCAAATGGAACGCAACTGAACCACGAGCGCGATGCGAAACATCGTTTTGGCCGGACGAAACGCAGTTTCCACAACCTGGTTTTAAGGAACAGTATCACACAGAGATAGATACACTATGCTAGGTCTGGAGGAAAGAAAAGAAACCAATATGCTAAATAAACTAAGACATACAGTATAGGGGATATTCTGATCAACAAACCAATCACCATTAGAATCAAAAAGTAAACCAGCCTTTCACTTAGGACCCTAACAACATTTCTCAATGCACTAAGTACATTTTAAACCATGCAAGTTTACACAAACATCTTAACTAGGTTTTTTTTTTTTTTTACTTTTTAAAACACCAACATTATGCATTTCTTTGTTAATTATATTGGTTAAAGTTGCAGCCGTTCACTGCCAAATATCAGATACATCATATACATATTTTTATACAGAATCTGGACAACACAACATTACACAGCCTAAATAGAGAAAAAAAGATTATTTGTTCCTTTGTTTGTTTGTTTTTTTCAGTTTTGTAAAAAATATGAAATGGTGATAGGAAGGAGGGAGAAGGCGTGGGAAATCTTCTACCAAATTAAAGGATTATATCAAAATAATTCCCAAATCACAGTACAACAAGGAAAAAAAATGGTTTGAACTCAGCTCCACATTTAAGGTTCTTTTAGCTAAGAAACAAGACTTTACACACAGAATGTATCAGTATTTAAAAATAGAAAGAATTGCAACACCATGCTGTGGTTCCAAATACATCTTAGTTCAAAAAAATGTTCAAAAGGGGAAGGTAAAAAAAAGAAAAAATTAATCGATAAACTCAGTGATTGCAAAGTTATCTCGTTGGTTTGGATTTCCTACCTACTCGCGATGCATTGCCGTGGGATGGAGCTGGACGGCCACCGCGGCCAGAGCAACGCCAGGGTACGGGAATGACTCGGGAATCACTCACTGGGTTCTGTTGGGGCAGCTGGAACTCGGAACGGGATCTGAAACCATCCCAATGGTTTGGGGTCTTTGCTTTTCCTTCTACTCGGCTCTGAACAAGAGCGGGGTGGGAACCCACGCGGTTCCCCCATGGCCATACCCTGCCCATCCACACGGAGCAATGCATGTGTTGGATTAGACGGAAAGGAAACGGAACCTGGAAATCAACCATGGAGGATGCTGTGGCTGACATGGCAAGTATACAAAAATGCTAAAATTTCAGATATAATCAAAGATACAAAATCAGTTCTGACAAGAGGTTTTTTTTTTGTAGTTTTTTTTTTTTTTTAATAGCAACCATTACAGTGCAAGGTTTTAAAAGTTATTATTACAGTAAAAGGTGTGTATCTGGTTTTACAGTAACTGTAGCACTGATTTTTGTTATGTATAGTAGGTCCCTGATGTAAAGTGTATGCACCAGTTTGAGAGAAAACCCCGCACAATAACGGCTCTTTAGCTTTAAATACATTTTTCTTTTTTTTTTAAACAATTACAAAATAACACATCAAGTTCACAATTTCACAAGCACGGACTTTTGCCTTAATAAAAAGCATGAAAACTTGGTCGAAACCCCAACGTTTAAAGAAATGTAAAAACCGTTCAATGAGGGACAGGAGTGTGTGTTTGAGTCACGGCTTTCTGCCACCCCATGGAGCTCCTGGATGAGTCTGTGCTGTCCAAACCAGGTTTTTGTGCTCACCCACCAGGTTCTTTTTGGCCAGGCAAAGTGGCGTTCAGCTTCCCACAGCTGGGATTTGAGTTTGTGCATTTAGCGTTATCAACAATCTACTTTTTGGGTGGATGAATTTCCAAAAAGAAGGATCATCCACAGAGGGTCTGTGACTCCAAGCCACAGATTCATTTGGAAGGGACTCTTTTTTGAAATGATCAGGATGAGATGCAAATGACTGCAGCCCTGCAATATTCCTTGGAAATTGGTTGGAAAAGACCTTTACGATCATCAAGTCCAACCATCAACCCAGCACCACGTTCACTATTAAACCATGTCCTCAAGTGCCACATCCACTCCTGTCTCACTGCACCCAGCTTTGACTTTTCTGAGTTAAAGAAGCTTTAGAATCATAGAATCAGAGAATATCCTGAGTTGGAAGGAACCGACAAGGATCATCCAAGTCCAATTCCTGGCCCTACACAGGACAGCTCCAAGAATCCCACCCTGTGTCTGAAGCATCATGGTAACTTGCTAATTGAATAAACATATTGATTTTACTTCATAACCAACTTTACTTTTCTGAAAGCAAGAAAACAGTAATCAGAAAATAGCCAGGAAAATCTGATTCTGCAGTTTAAATCCCAGCTCCAAGAAGAGGGATCCAGCTGACTTCATAACCACCAACAACACAGGCTTCCAACAGAAATGTTCCTGTCCCTCAACAGTATTTCAGGAATTTATTTAGTGCATGATTTTGCAATTTCTGCCTTCTCAAGTTGCCTTTACTCAGGTAAATAATATGGTTTTTGTCTGAGTTCAAGGTATTGAAAGTTAGACCCAGAAAAGTGGTGTGGAATTCCTCTCCAAAGATGCACATCTCCTTCCACTGATGGTAGAGAAAGCAGATGCAGAGAAGTCAGACCAGACACTTTAAAGGAGAGAAAGTTAAATGGGATGAATCCCTCTTTCGACTTCTCTCTCCACTCCACATGGGTGGGTAAGTAAATATGCAGTACTCAGGTGGAAAAGGCTGCAGAATTGCTTAAAAGGAATATCTTATACAAAAAATACAAAGCCTATTTTGAAAATTGCATCTGCAACCCTTAGCAAAATGCAGCCAGAGGCTGGAAGAGGTTTGATGAACATTGTGAGCTCAAGGGAGATAAAGACAAACATTTTATCAAAGTTCTGCCATCTCTGCCTCACTTTAGATTTTATTCTGGACGCTTGAGGCACTTTTGGAAGCAGCAGGAGTGCAACACAAATGTGGGATGCCCTTGGTTGTGTCAGTCACCACATTTTAGTTCTGTCAGACACTACATCCTCCCAGCAGATTTCTGCAGTCAGCTCCACCACTTCCCCTCAGCTCCTCACTGCCAATTCTCTCCATGTAGGAATCCCTCCTCTCCCACAGCACACCAGCACCTTGTCCTGAGGAGCTTTTCTCCATGGCAAACCTGCCCCTGCACCTGCGTTACCTTATTTTAAAAAGCCACCTGATGTTTGAGAAGAACCTGGCTCTGCTGGTGGAATCTACCCAGCACCGGGGGAGATTGCAGCCGTCTGGCTCATGGAAAAGTAAAAAGCGTGACAAAATCCCTGGTCAGGAAGAATTCATCCCTTTAAAGAGGAAAGGATCAAAGATTAGACACATTTACATCACAGTCGTCCTCTGCCCTGGGCTTTAATTAACAAGACATTCCTCTGGAAGCTTGATGAACCAGTGGAAGAGCAATGCAGGCCTGTGCTAGGCCAAGAATCCAAGCATGGAGGCCTGTGGGGTGGGGTGGTGCCCCACTGTAGCAGGTATTTCTTTATGATCATTATTCTAAAGCAAAAATCACTTTAACAGACTAATTGAACACCAAAAAGAACCCTTGTCAAAGGAAAAGCACCACTCCTCCCAAACTCTAAGCAACAAGTCAAGTGAAGCACAAGCCTAACCACAAAAGGCTGAAAAGTCAGGAATTCCATGAAAACTTTATGGCCTGCCCAGAAAATACTTGGACACTTAAAAAACCACAAACTTTCAAGCTGGAAAAGAAGTGGTGGAAATCAGATAAGCCAAGTTGCTTCTAACAAACTCTGTCAAGAGAGGGCTCTGAGACTGTGAGGCTTCTTCAGAGGGGGAGGCTTTGTTATTCCAGGCAACAATGAAGATCTCCAGTTTTTACAGTGATTTTGCCCCTTGGATGTTAATGTCTGAACTTCTCTGATGAATTGCAGATGGAAGAAGGACAGCAGGAATGGTGCCCCATTCCTACACAAAGGAATGAGCAGTGAAAATGGCCTGTGATCTCCACATTGTGTTAGAGGATCACCCCTGGCTCCTTCTGTAGTCAGTGGAAGGAAATTGGCGTTTCCAGAGCCTGATTGATCTCTCCTGCTTTAGATATCTCTGCTAGGAGGGGTGAGTGTTCTTCTCCAAGGATCAAAGAGAAAGTTGAGCAGCACTAGTTTGAGTTTGGGGAGTTAACTTTTACTTATCTAAGCCAGATAAAGTGAATCTTACCAGCAATATTCAGTCTTAAACATCTGTGGAGGTTTGGATTTTTTAAAGTACCAACACATTTCAATGCTGGCTTATTCCATCCTGAATTTATTAATCCACCTTGGAGTCACAGCCATCTGAAATTTTGGTTCCTTCATTTCATGCCAAGGCAATGCAGCTGCTTTTCTCCAGGGTTGTCAGCACAGTTCCTCTCATCCCAGTGCACCTCTAGTTTGTTTTCACACTTGGGTCTCCCGTGTGCCGCCCTGGCCATTGGCTTTGGGAACTGAACACCTCCTGCTCATGGAATCATGCAATGGTTGCTGGAACATCCCAGAGAGTCCAGATTCTAGAGAGATATTCACAAAAAAATCAGTCGGATCTGTGCTTTTTGGAACACAGGGAATGTCTCAGCCCTGGATCATTGACATTAATCCTCTAAAATCTCTTTGGAAGATGAAAACAACTGATGCCACTTGTTCTGCCAGAGAAAAGATGTCAGTTTTGTGCAAGAGATGTGGGTACACTGAAGGATTCCTTCTTCAAAACTAAGGCACCACACATTGGAGTTCAAGCCTTTGAATTGTTTTTAGATGTTGCAATAAAAATCTGGAAGAGGAGCTGCAGAACCTTACAGTGTCCCTTTGGAGGGGGCTTGGCAAGCTGATCGTGGTTGTTTATCTGAATTCCCAAAATGAGCAAAATTGGACCAAATTGTGACCAAATCTGGACAGAAGACCAAGACTGAAATCAACTCAAGATTTTTCAGCAGGTGACACTTCTCTACTGAAACCCTGAGGTGGGGAAGAAGATGAAAATGAGATTGTTTGGGATGAAAATGAGATTGATTGGAAGTGCTGCTGTATAAATAAGGTGTGAAGTGGCTATTAAGGTTCCAACGAGGTCTTTTGCAGAAATCAAACTTTTAAACATCATCAACTTGATTCTTAATGTGAAAAATGAGAAGTTCCTTTCCTTCCATAAAGATTGGAAGAAACAGGAGATCACCTTGACAGGTGAGCAGTCTGCAGGGCAGACTTTAAAAATGGATTTGATCTTGGGACACTGGGAGCCTCATTATCTGAACAAACAGAGATTGATGCCTGTGTTTGAGTTGGTATCTCGGACTCCATCTAAAGTCAAGACAGACGCAGACATTTCTAGGTCATGATTCGCCTGACAAAGTGCAGGCAGCTGCTTTACAATGACAGGAATTGCATCCCAGAAAGGCACATTCCTTCCTAAATGTGGCATCCATTCATTATTCTACACAAGTGGGACATCCACGCTGTAAATGTCTAAACTTGGGTGAGTCAGATCTCACCTTCATTGCAAAGTTATTCATTTTCACATCTTTTTTTTTTTGCTTCCCAAAGCAGCCAGGATGTCATGGAGCAAACACAAATCTCAAGGACCAGTCCTATTTCTAGGGGGACAGTCAGAAACCTTAAAACTTGAAAGATTCCGACTGGAGCTCTGTGGGAGACCTTTTCTGGATAAAGAGCAAGGGGAAGAAATAAAATTGCCCTGAAGAAATGACAGGGAATCATTATCTTGCCTCACACACCCATCTAAGGTGTACAGGGGTGACAAATTGTCATGGTGGTGTGGATGAAAGGTACCTCAATAAGAACAAAAAACAAACCATGTGCTAAAATCTTCTGTTGTTGCTGCCATGATGAATTTTCAAAGGACAAAAATTGCTGGGTATTCTCACAGTGTTCTTCTTGGTGTCTACAAAAGCAATGATCCCAAAATCCTACCATGGTAACAGGGCCTGGACACACCAGAGGAAGGACATCTGCTGAAGGACCTGCTAAAGCCTGCAGGTTTAAGGGATTTATCTTCTGGAACTCCTCAAGTAGCTAAACAAATTATAGATGTAGCCATAGAGCTGTGAAAACAACCAGATTTCAATCATTGCTGGACTATTTTCAGATTAGAGCAAATGAGAAATGAGCACAGAATAGTTTCTTTGATTACCTGGTACAGTTTTTAATACCAGATTAATTTCAACTCTTTTTCCTTCGTGCAAACCAGGTGCTTCTTTTCCTGAGAAAGGAACTGAGCTGCTCAAATGAAGGGTTGCAGGTGATCTCTGCTGTTTGAATTACCCAACTTTGGCTCATATGGATGGAGGTTGCTCTTGTCATGATATAAGAAGATGCCAAAACATTTGTCTTTTCTGATAAAATGTGACATTTTTATAGAAAAAACCCGAATATTGCAAAAGCATCTGATGAACTGAATACAGGGCCTGATGGAGCCAGCATAGAAGTGATCCAGAGAGTTGTGCAGCCAAATCTGATTTGCCAAATCTGTGGACCTTTAACCCAATCTCAAGTTGCAAACACTTCCCCAGGCCTCACTTGATGCAAATTCTTCGAGTGCTCTTGGCTGTGAGTTTTAAGAAAGCCCAAGGCTGAGTTCTTAGAGTGAGCATCAGAGCTGGGGAAGGGTTTAGGGAAGAAAACAAAGAATTACATTTGAAATCAGTCTTGGACTGGGGAGAAGCCCCCAGAAAAATAGCCAGAAAAACTCCCCCTGGCCTGAAAAATGAGGAATTATTGCAGGAAAATGCAGCCAGCTCTGAAGATACTGAATTCTGCAGAAATACCTTGCTTATCGAAGGGAAATGCACATAAACACAGCACTATTAAAACTCAGGCAGCACTGTGGGGTCGTTATTTTTTTGAAAAGCAAGTGTAACAAGGCCATATGCTGTCCTTGAGGCTCTGCTGGCAGCATAACAAAGGGAAGGCGTGGACCAAAAAAAATTCTGGGTTCTTCCTGGAACATTCTGATCCCCTCAGCTCCCACAGAAAGCAGGGATGGTATTTTTGGACTTATTAAGAAACCTTTGGCACCTTGCAAAGTTGAAGCCTCTTGCTTTGGTGTGGGATAAGAACAGGGAGCCAGTCAGAAGGATGAAATGGGCCACAAAAGTTTGTTAGTGATAGAGTGACAATGCTGGCATAAAATTCCATTTTTAGACATTTCCGAGCACTTTCCAGTCACGTTTTGGGAGCTGCCATAGTCTGAGGTAATACAAGAGGCATGGTTTGAAGGGGGAGGTATTTCAATAATAAAATATATATTTCTTGTAAAATATATGACCTCTCCCCCAAACCTTGGCTCTCTCTTATTAAGCAGGGACTTGTTTTCAGGTTCAGTCTGATATCACCTCCTCTTGACTATTGCACTGTTGCTTGTCATGCCATTGAACCAGCGGCTGACAAGGTTTGTGGTGACTTTATCCATAATAAATAAAAAACCCACTGTGGCAGTGGTTCTTTCTCCCTGTGACAGTGTCCCTGAGCCTCCACAAAAGGGTGCCCACAACCAAAGTTTTCTCCAGACCTGCTGCTAAATCCTCACATGGGGGAACCTTTGGGTCAATATTCACTGACTGCAGCCAAAACCGTGCCAAGAACTGAAAAACTTTTGACAACTGAGTGCCAGACCCTGCTCTGTGTAATTTATTAGCGTGAGTGGAGACAAGGAATGCAACAGGAAAGGGGGAATAATCTGTGTGTCTTATAAAGTTTAGAGCTTTTGCCTCTTCAAAGCATATCTAAATGTTACTCGGCCCCTCATCCTGCATCTCAGGGATGGATGGTGATGAAGAGACCCCAAGCAGTTTCACCAGCAAAGGAGTTTGGTTGCTCATCTTGAAGACTGAGCTTGGCTGGGAAGTGAAACGCTCATCTGGTGCTCAGGAAGAGCTGTACCAAATTCCCTGCCAAGTGATGTCATCGGTGCTGAGCTAATGATCCAAAGAGGGACTGGCACCGGGAAGAGCTGAGTGTGCTCACAGCCAATGCCATCAACACCTCACAAAAGTAACTCAGGGTGCATATTTGAGACTCGAGCCAGCCTCGGAGATGGGACAGGCCCCCCTGAGGAGGGGGAAGATCATCCTTTCAGCTTCTACCAGCCTTACATCTCCTCCTGGCAGATCTAATCCAGGTCAGGCAGGACTGTGTGTTGCTGACGTGACAGCTTTGGTGAGTCCAGGCTAGTTCTCGTCAGGTTTAAGGTGATCCAACACTTGTTTGAACAAGTATCTTTTCCTGACAGGAGAACGGACATAATTCACAGTTCCCATCGGGCATTGTGTCCTCAGCCTCCTTTGCTGAGTCTGTATTTTGGAGAAGAATTTCAATGGGCTAAAATTACAGCACTTTTTTTGATATATTTTAAGCTCGGGTATCTTTTGTAGGATCTTCTGATGGTGTTCTGGTCTCTCCTTCCTCACGTGAGCCTGGGCATGTCCTGATGCCCAACCCCACAGCCATCAAGGGACCCTCAAACCATGGTTTCACCATCATGCCTTGGACACAATTCTGCTTCTTGACTGGAGCTGAGGAGTGAGTGAGCCAAATCTGACTCTGTGTGGGGCTTTGTGCCTCCAAACCACAGGAATAACAGAAAGAAAATAAAACTGAGTCCTGCAGCCTCTGTCACTGTTGTGCTGCCTAAAGGATCTCAGGAAACCCTTGATCCAAACCAAATCAGTCTTGATTTCTGTAAAAGCTCCATGGTCAGAACCTGCTCAACCTTTTACCCAAACATTCTCTTTAGTAGTGAGACAGCAGAAGACATTCCCAGTGCTGTTATATCCATTTGCTTTATCCCATCTGCCACACAATGGGCAACACAGAGGCAATTCCTGCTCAAACAGCACACTCTGCTCACTGATGGATGCTCTGCTCTAGGCCAAGGTAAAAGCTGGGTCAGCTCCAGGGAAGCTGGTAAAGCTTTCACTTTTTAGCAAGGTGAAATAAGAGGAAAATTTTGCTCAGGAGCCAGCTTCCAAAACAAACGGGATCTTTATAGACATGAACAGTCCTGAAAGCTGGAAGGGAGCAGGTAGCACAGCAGCGAGCATGAAGCTCCTCCACAGAGATGGAAGACACAGGGAGATTCTCAAAACAGCAAAGCTGACGCTCCAGAAGGACTTAAAACCTCAGGGTCGGTGTTAGCAAATCATGGCAATGTTGACCACGGAACAAAGCAACCAGATGTGACACGAAAATGCTTCCATGACCAAAACCAAAGGCATCCCTTTAGCAGCAGTGGAAATAATTGTGGGAGAAAGGGAAGAAAACCTGAGCTCCCTTCAAAGAGATGAAGAAAAAGAAACACTGAAGCCTTTCCCAGTTCATCAAACCACCACCAGCCCTCCAAACATCCAAGGACATCGTTAATGTTGCTTCAGACATGAAGTTCATCCAGCACCTGCAGCTCTGGAGAGCACCACCAGGAACCTCATTAACATTAATCAGTGTGACTCAATCCAATCCACCAGTGATTCCATGACCTGGTCCTTCCCAGAGCACATTTCACTGCAGATGAGAGGAAAAGCCAGGCTGGCTGTTCCATTTACTAGACAAACTCTTTGCCACTCAATTAAAAGGAGACTTTTGACTTCACAGCAGGGATTGCAGACAATAACAGCAAAGTACAAAATCCAACCCTATCTCTGAAGCAAATAAAGAACAAACAAGGCCAGGAATTCCATGTGATTTCTGAGCAGAAACGGAACAGCTGCATCTCTCCCTTCTGCCTAATGCAAGATGATTAATGAACAGATTGAAAGGATTGTGTATTTCATGTCAAAATTTGGGGATTATAATAGGCAAAGATTGAACTCCCATAATGGACCCTCAATCAAATTATAGCAGTTTAACAATAAATTGTGCTTTTTGGTATCCCAAGCCCCTCTCAAAGTTCATAAAGTCTCATTATCTCAAAATAAACCTTTCAAAAAAGCTCAGTAGAATGACAAAATGCCCAAATTCAAACACACACTTTGGAAGCAAACTTTTCATATAGATATTCTTCTCATTGTTAGATTATTTCTTTGTCCAATTCAACTCCAACCTGTAATTCCATCTGCTATACAACTTCATGAACACATCTGTATTTCATTCCAGATAGACAAAATACTACACCATAAAAATAGAAATAGGTGGGAACAGGCAACAAAAAGAATCAAACCAAACCAAAGAACAAGCCAGATTTGTACAGACACCAGATCAGAATGAGGAAAAAAAATGCTGTTTGTACTGAACAATTGTGCCAGTTTTAGAGAGAAGACTATGCAGAAGGGGTCTCGTGAAATCCAGTCTAAATCTGTGTTTTGCAGTCCTGTCTTGTGCTTTAAGTGAAACCCAACAACATTTTCTCCACAGAGATTTATTCATATTTGGATTTCATTTCCTGCTTCTTTCTTTCTTTCTTTCTTTTAAGTTTTAAATTTTTAAAAATATTTTTATTTCCTAATGGAACAGCTGGATTTATGTTCAGCAATAATTCTTCTCCATGCTCTTAACAAAAATATGTCATACTCCATTTGTGTCCAATTCTTTCTGGTCACTAATTTTTTGTTTGCTTTGATAAAGCAGCAGGGAAAAATGTTACATTCCCCACAGTCTGGTGGAAAGGAAATGGAGAGGATTCCCCTCATTTTACTCTCAGTCAAGTGAGATCCCTGTAAATATTTCCTAACCAAACTAAGAATCCCAGTATTTGGAGTTCAATTCTCTTTTTTTTTTTTTTTTTTATTTTCCTAATTCCAGCCTTTGGGAGCAGTAGGGGGGTTGGAAAGGATTGCTCTGGACAGATGTGGGCTTTGTCCCCTCATGTTTCTGGCAACAGGATCAAGCTGTGAGGCTCCTGGAAAGGCTTTACTGAAAATAAACAGAGAGGTCCTGTCCACCTCAACAGCCCTCCCCGATGCTCCTCCCCACACCACAAGATTCAGCCAGAATTTCTGTGCCAGGTGTTGGTCACTGTGGTGTTCCTGGCTCGTCACAGGGTCCAAGGACATTTTCCACCACATGAGCACAGGGCAATGCCTTCCTCACGTTGCCAGGAGCTCCCACATTCCTCACCCCTTCCATTGCCAGAGCACAAGGAACCGTGTGGCTCAGAACGATGCACGTGACCAAAAACAAGGGGTTTTCACTTGCTGGGATATTTGTGCTCTGACCATGGGAATTGGGCTTTAGCCCATCGAGGTGAGGTATCCAAGGTGAGCCTCAAGTCCTCGATTCCAGCCATACTGAAGGAGATGCATCCCACGTGCCTTAGCCAAGTGGTGAATTGTCCTGGGGAACTCTTTGTCTCTCTCCTCTCCCACAGAAAGGACCTGGATTAGTGACTCTGGGTCAGTGGCTGCCATTACATGGACAACTCTTCAATGGATGTGGTCCCAAGGCTCAGGGAAGGGCCACATTCCAATTATTTTAAAGAATGGACCCTCTCTTCACCCAAATGGAAAGAGATGAACATATTTTTCCTTCATCAGTCCTAACAGCCCCTCTTTGTCTGCTCCCTCTCCACCCCCTGCCAAATTCAGTGTTGAGATCAGACTAAACCAAAATTGAAAGATCAGGACTGCAAATCATCTTCTTTCAATTTTGCTGTTTGATTCCAGTTACAAACAGGCTGTATTTGGGGAAAAGAAAAAAAAGCAAATTCATGTTTGACAATTCTGGTGTCTATCTCACATCTCAAAAACATCACTTCAATGGCAAAGGAACAGAAATAATAACCATTCACTCATGAACACAATATCGATTCCAGTGTACAGGAAAATAGGATCCAGACAGGATTTTACAACTAAGAAGGGAACGTTACAATAAAGATTATGACATTTTATGAATATTCGTGTTATAGCTTTGAGCTTTATTGCAAAGCAAAAAATATATATTTGTATATATATATATATATTTTTATCTACATATCACCTCTGACATTGTATACAACACTAAATCACAAGAAATCAAAGAAATCATAGTGAGGTAGATACAAAACAAAGGGATGTAGAAGAATCCAGCTGCTAAATTTGGCTTAACACAACTGTCATTAACATCTGTATATCCACCACAGCAGTGAGCTTTGATTCACAGCTTGATCAATGGATCCTACTAACATTGATATTGATATTAGAGCCCATTTAGGAATGATGCCATCTGGGGAACGGGGAGGAAAATAAATCAGAAGCGTTTCCTACAAACCAGTCATCGCCGAGGGAAAATTTTCCATTGATTTTTCATGACTTTTAATGTTGATAAAACAGCTCTGAGAAATAGCCTGTGATCTAGGGGTACTGGTAGTGCCTGAGGGCAAAGAGGGAGGACTCTCCAGCAGGGGAATCTATGAGGCTTGAACATAAGCAAAAGCAAAATAAACCATCCTCCCTTCCTCTTAGATGGCCGAGAGGAAGCAGCACACGCCGGGAATGCTGGAAGCTGCATCCACAAACGTGTGCTGGGGAATATCAGCTTGGACTTGTTGATGGTGGCCAACCAAACAAGGCTTCAGCAGAAGGGCAGCCCCTGGGTGGATGCTGCTGCTCATTTCAGGCAACAGCAGATACGTGGCAAAACAAATTGGTACCACTGAAGTGACCGGCGCTGGTGGGACCGGTGCTGGCACCTGTTGGGGTCTGGCTGCTTGCTCTGCACTCCCACAAGGAAACTTAAGGCACCTGGATGACTGGGGCTCTATGGATAATTCTCAGCACAATATCCCGGGAGGGATTTGGGATAGCCTTGGGCTTTTAAATTTAGTCTGTCAACCCAGGACAACGTGTACCTGGTGCTTCCTTCCAGGGGTGGAAAGACACGGAGGTGAGAAGCTGTGGGTTTAATGTTAGCTCAGGGGGAAGCAGGTTGGATCCAGGAAAAGATTTCCAATGTGTTTCTAGCACAGGGATGGTTGGTAAAAGTTCTTTAGGCCTTCATCCATGAGGTGGCACATGCAGCAAAGGTTGGATATGGCACCCTCATGTCATTCAGGAGCCATGAATTATCAGGAGTGTAAGGAGCTCTCAGTGCTTCATGTCCAACACAGACAAAAGCAAGTTGGATTTTCCAGACTGGGAAGCCCCTTTGTTGCTGCTCAAACATCTCCTAATCTTTTTGCAAAGGTAAGAAGCAGCACCCTGGAAGGAGCACGATTCCCCAGCTATACTGCAAATAGTGGCAATCCCAGCTTTATTCTCCTCTCATTTACAATGTCATGGCTGGATTAAAGAAAATGAGGAGAATTGACCAGAACAAATTGCAAATGAGCAGGAGGAGAAGCCAGTGTGACTGTTACCAGCTCTCTGTGTGAATCAAACAAGTCACTGTTGGAGAATGACCTTATCCTTTCGGAAAACACACAGAAGGTTATTGCTTGTGCGTTCACTTCCAAGAGATTTTTTGGGAACCCCTACAGCGACCAGAAGAGGGTCACAGAAAGTGTGTAGCACTTACGAAAATCAAACTCCCCCATTTCTTGAGTGGGTCCCACACTGAATTGCAGCCTGATACCTTTAGCCCTGGAAGGGGAATGCCTGATGTGGATGTACCACTGTGGTGGGGGCTGCAGAGCCAAATTCCTGGCTCCAGAGCTGTGTTGAAGGAGATAGTTTTGAATGTTCATTAGCAGAGTACAAAATTCTCATGAGAAGCCATGGTGGGAAGTGTTTTGGAAGCCTGGCAAATCCTGTCCACTTTGGATGGGATTAACTAACCTAAACGGAACCAGAAAAACGCCACACACCAGATCTGAACTGGAAAGCAACTGGGATGAATCCCTACCTGAGGGTCTCTCTTGAGTATGGAATGGACCTTGATAATTCATGGGATACCCAGATCTTCTGGCTAAATTAGAGGATTGGATCCCATGCTCATAGAGCCAAGGAACTTTGGACAAACTTCCCCACCTGGGGGAATGTGTCAGGAAATAGACCCCGTCTTAGGCTCTGGAAGCTGGAAGTGGCTTTATGCTTGTCCAAAAAGTGAATTACTCCTGTTCTTTCCCGAAGACACTGTTAAAGATTTGGTTTTTTAATATCAACAAAAAAGCCATTTGGAACCAAAACACAATTCTGCTTTTATTGTGACTCTGATGGGTGCCTTGCTTTGCTTTGAAGGGTCTGGGTAACCCAGAAAGGAAAAATGTATTGCCAAGCACCTTCCATACATTTCTTCCCCTAACAGATTTTCTTGGTGAGTCATGGAACAAACAGCCTTTGCAAGATACTTCCTTTAGGAACTGGAGTGTATCAACTTAAAAGATTTTAGCTGCAGGATTACAGATTGAGTCAAACTCGCCTTCTAGGTTCCTCTGCTCGCTGAATTTAGCAATTAGGAAAGTATCCTATTTTTTTGCCTTAAAACTTTAGCAGAAACTGGGGCAGAGGATGACTCCACTTGGTCTCTCAGCACTGAAGTTTCAGGGATGGAAACTCTAACTTACAGTGAGCCAGGGGGGAAAAATAGTCTCTTTGAAAACTACTGGTTAATCATTAAATTAATCATTAATAATCATTAACAGAGAGTGCAGATGCCGGCATCCAGTCTTTCAACTACAGTTCTTTTCAGGTAAATGTGGCTGTAACTTGAGCAGGAAGACTGACATGAAGTTCTTGGTGGGGACCCAAATGCAAAAGATTGGCTGGAAGAAGCACCCATGATAACACAGAGTGATGTGGACTTTTGTGTTCCCACTGATACATGGAAGAGATGGTGTAAATCCATTCCCTTCCTCCTTCCCATTTTTGCCGGCTTCAGAAAGGGCCCTTTTGGTATCTACAGCTGTTCCTTGGTCACTTGGAGGAGCTTCACTAAATTAGGTGTCCAATGAGTCGGAAATGGGGTTTCATCTCTTCCACCCCAAGAGACTTGAAGTCACAGAATTATTGAACCACAGAATATCTCCAGTTGGAAGGGATCCATAAGGATCCAGATCATGGGGTCTGTGTGTAGTTTATGGGATAAGAGTGGGTTGACAGTGGCAATCCAGGATTTTGCCCTCGGCCAAGCTGTGACTCAGGAGAGTCCGATATATGGATTTGAAGAGTGTCATCGCAGTGGGCCGTGGCTCCCAAGGATGGGGAAGCCTTGAGTGGGAGGAAGGAGAAGCACAGCAGAAAGATAAAATGAGGTGATGAAGGTCAAAGGAAGCAGCAGTGAGCTTCCTGAACAGAAGAGAGCTGGAGGACAAGGGGCAGGTTGGTGAAGAACTCACTGTAAACTGGCCCGAATCGCCTCCCCTCGGCACAGGGAGGGACCCCGCGGGATGTGCCGAGGAGGACCATGAGTGCAAAGTGCTTAAAGGCTTGGTCAGCATTGGCAACCCCCGTGTGACAGGCACAGAGAGGTGGGAGCGACGTGCTCGAAGCCGCAGGGGAGCCGGTGGTGGGCGGGGGACAGGGCAGCCGCCTCTGGTGGCCTCGTGGTTTCCTGAGCTCATCACTGGACGACCCTGTTTCCTCACCAACGCTCCCTCTGTGGTGAACCGGGGTGGGGAAAGAAAAGTTGTAAAGACTGAATCCCCCCCAGGAATATCACTGTGAATAACGGGACAATTTTCTACCTTTCACCTAAGGACAGGGGGAATTTTACCCAGTAGAGCCAGGCTATTTATTACAGCTTAAAGAACTACAAAACCTCTGTTTGGATGGTGTGGATGGGCACGATCCTGGGTTTGGATGTGTGTCTATATTATACACACCCTCACGTGGACATAGGCTATTATATATTTCTATAATATATAATATAGTATATAATACACACACACACACACACACACACACACACACACACGTGAGATACTCAAACACCGGAACTCCTCTTAAGTCATGGAATCAAAAGGCTCTTCTTTGAGGCTCGGGGGAGACTCACTACATCTTCTATATAGACAACTTTGTACATACAAGTCGTAAAGTGCGTTAAAAAGCGCGTAAAATTTTCTATGTAGAAAACTATGTACATATAGCACACACATGTACTAAAACACTTGGAGTTAAGCCAAATTTCACCTTCATCTTCACATCCCCAATACCTACAATACAAAACCAGAATTGAAAAAAAACCCAAAACATAAGGAAACAAATAATAATAATTTAAAAAAATGTTAAAACCCGAGAGAGAGAAATGAATCAAGAAAGAAAACCAAACCCAAAAAACAGTCAACAGAAGCCTGGCACATGTAGAAAACATCGATTCACTTAGAGAACATAAAGAGGGTCATGTCCGAACCTCCTTTTTCTTAAAAACAAAACCAAACCCCTTTTGTTTGTCTGTTTGTTAGCTCTTATTGTTTGAGAAAAGTCACAGTAGCACTCTCACCTTGAACCAGAGTTTGGAACTTTTTGTGTTTCTTTGTACAAAAGAAAAAACGGTTTAGGTTATGGAAAATAGTTGAGAAATTTGAGGTTGGAGAGAGGAGATAGAGAGAGAAACTGGAAGATTGCATAGTTGTGAACAGTGGCTTCTCATCAAGGTGAAAAAGTGCATCGTCTGATAAAATAGCATTTGATTATTATTCTTTTTTGTTCGGTTCCATACTTTTTTTTTCCTCAGTCAACTGTACATGTCACACATGAAAAGGTATTTACAGCACACACACATGCTAACATTAAACGTCTGACACTGAAACAGCCATTCTTTAAAGGTTCCATCAGAGTTTGTTCCATGCAAATTTGTATTCTTTTTAAATACATTTTTTGCTACATCCTAAGACCACAGACTTGTCTAAGCCCATCTCATGTAATTTTGATCATTAGCAACACAAAAAGGGGAAAAGCACCAGAATGGCTCGGTTTGATCACCAAACCTCTGCTTTGACTTCTTTCTCTTTTCAATTTTCATTCCTTCATTCACTGCTGGTTGTTTGCTTTTTTAAATGTTTTTTTCTATTGTTGTTGTCATTTGTTTACATTATTTTTCCAGAGATGGGAAAAAACAATTGACTTTTTTTTTTTAATAAGTGTTCTTGAGGTAAGAGTTATGCTCAGCACCTGGGGCAGGCAGCAAAGCTTTCAAAAGCATTTGAGAAATGAGGTGTGAGGCCAAACACTGCCACCATCATCGTACACTAACGATGAAACAAAACAAAACAAATAAAATTGAGGCAAATATTCCAGATTTCTGTCACAGCTAAACCTCCCACCCTCTTTCCAACCCTCTGTCCCTTTCCCAAAAATCACAAATGGAGTGAAAAGGAAATAAAAGTAACTTGGCACATTCCCTCTTGCACCAGCCAAATGAAAAAAGACAGGTGTTGTACATTAAAAAAGATACTTCAAAAGCTTTTCATGCTTGCTGCCTGTCTCAAGTGCATTTTAATATACGTCTGATCATTTACATTTATATAGGAAAGTCATATTTGTTACACTTTATACAGGATCGCTTCATTTTTGTTCCTTTTTAACCTTTTCACTTCTTTTTTTTTTTTGTCTTTTGGATAATGAGTTGGTTATAACAATCTACAGTAAGGCTGCACAGGAAGAATACTGTGTGTTTTATTTTTTTTTATCTCTAAGAACCAAAGTATATAAAATGAGGTTTGATTCTAGCACCTTTTACAGTATTATTGGTGTTGTTCCCCTTAAGAAAAAAAATACCTTCACTCCACATCTGTTCTATCATCTCTCTCTAATTTCAGCAATACTTCAAAGGTAACAATAAGGGGATGATTGACCCAACCCAGCAGTCCTTTGACAAAAAAACCTCTCCCCCCTGAAGTCAGGCAGAAGTGCTCGTGTGAGCAAAGCCTTCGCCAGCTTCCCTCCTGCCTGCCAGCGAGAGCTGGGGCAGCGGCTCGCTCGGAGCAGCACGGAAAACCGAGCATCCAAAGAGGAAAAAAATACACCACGTTGCTGGGGCAGCTGAGATGGAGAGGCTCGACAGCAGATGGTTTTGCTCGGGGTGGGGGGAATAACACCGCTTGCCACAAGGTGCAAAGTAAAGGCAAGGATGCTGCCCTGGGATGCTCCCTTGGGATGCTGCCCCGCTGACCCCATTGTCCTCCTTCCATGGCAAGAGGAGACCTCCCCATCCCATGTTAGGAGGATGATGCGGCCTCGCGGCATCCGCTGGGGAGATTTGGAGAAATTTTGAGAAATTTCTATGATGTGAAACAGCATCTGTCACTGAGAGCATTTCTGGGAGTCAGGACGGGAGAAGGAAGCTGGAAAAAAAAAAAACCATGGGAAAGAGAAGCTCCTTGCCAAGGTTGTAATGCTTTACAGGACGTTGAGCTGTTGGTTTCACTCTAGCAGTGTTAATCCTGCAGAGGAATGGTCCATTCCCCAGACAGCTGCATCAGAACCTCAATTATATATATATAGTTATAACTATAGCAATATGTCTATCTATCTATATTTATATACGTATACATTAAAGTCTGTTACTGCACTGGCACCTAATACAGAGGAAAAGTACTGGCGTTGCTGCTGGATGCAAGTGGTTGCCTTGACTGAAGTCCTGTGAAGGGTGAGCACCACAAGAAAAGGCACCACGAGGCTTTGAGAGTTGAAATGTTGCTGCCCTAACATAGCCATCATCGACAAAAATAACGAGCTTGACGGAGTTAATGAGGGCAGGTGGGGCCAGGCTGAATTCTGGCCTTGCTGATGACAGAAAAACCACGGTTTTCTCAGAAAAAAATACTGGGGTTTACACAGGGTGGCTGATGGTGGAATTGAGACCAGAGTTGGGTCTTTTAAGGAGCACGTTGATTTTGTGAGCTCTTGTGTAGCACTTTGGACAATTTTTAACAGCCTTGCTAAATTCAAACGACCTCCTCATGCCGTATTCAACACGCCAGCACCGATGGAAGAAAAGCAGGATTGAACTTTGAGCGCTCAAGGAATAGTCTAACACAAAGAGGGCACAGCCTGCCCTGGGCTGCCTCCCGGGATGTGCTGGATGCCTTCAGCTCCCACTAAACCAGGGGAAGTCAAAGCCGCTCAGCGAGTCTGATCTCATCCCTCTGCAGAGCCCTGCCCTGAATATCTCAATCTGTCACTCCCTGGGAGCCCAGAGAATAAATTGTCCTGGACACAGGAAACAATTTTGATGGGATGACAGAAGTCCTGCCAGGCTGAGGCAGAGATGAAACCTGCGCCCGTCTGGTCTTCCGAGGTCTCAGCCCGTGCTTCTCATTCCCTCCTTACTCAATCAGCATTTCCACTGTGCTAAACTTTTGTGTTGGCTCTTGCTCTGTTTCTTCTACTGACAAATTCATGCTCAAGAACAGGCACACACACGTTGCCCTCCAAGATGTAGGAAGCAGAGGAAGAGCTGGGAATAAGCCAGAGCACGTCCTCAGAGCCCTCCTGCGAAACGAGAAGTTGCTGCAGACACTGCCCATCACCAACGGGCTCCCCGTGCATAAGGTCATTGCTTGGGGATCGAAAAGGAAAAAGAACAGACTCGCAGGCACTCTGTGCCAAGTTAAGAGCACAGGTTTTGCATCATGTTGACACCTGTCAGCCCATCCCACCTGAAAATCCCGAGCTCTTCCGACAGCTGCTGACAAGCAGCCTGCCCCCGCTGTCGGCGGCATCGCGCCGAGTCAAGGACAACACCGGTGAGTTTGGAGAAAATTTGTTCGCTGGACATTGAGGAGGGACAGGACTGCCCCTGGCCACTTCTGGCCAGCTCAGAGCGGGGGTTGGAGGCAGCTTCGTGTCACCCAAGCACCGTGTGTGTGGCTTGCTGGCAGAAGCCGGGAGTGGTGTTGGGACACCACTGTGGGTGACAAACGGAGTTGCCTGCGGCAGGACTTGACATGGTTTGCCTTGTTCATTCAGATCGGCTTTTGGGTGTCTAATTTGGATCCCAGTCTTTCTAGAATCCCAGGAAGGCTGGCTCAGGTGCAGAAGTGACCTAGGAAGGAGCCAGCCTCTCCCGGATGAACTGGCAGATCCTTGATCCTAACTGGGATGGATGGGCATCTCCACCTGCAAGCCACGCTGGGTCAGAATCGCACCGGAAGGACAACTTCAGATGAAGGACCTGGGTTCAGAATGGGCTGGGTTTGGTTTATAAGGCAAATTCAAGGCATGGGCATGACTAAGTTTCAAGCTTAGTTAACAAAAAATGTACTTTTTACTAGGAAAGCTTAGGCCATTATTCCTGCCTGATGTGCCTGATCAAGAGGGTCTGGGGTGAGCAGAATTCTTCTTTGGAATTTTTTCAGCCAGACAGGATTTAGGGTGAGAGAATAAGCCACAGGGGTTCCTGTGGCATGAACTCTTGGGAATGCACCTGAGGACCCACATGGTCTTTCCACCTCTGCTGTCAACAGTTTTATGGCCCAACAGGACTGTGCTAAATCCCTGGTTTCTCAGTTGACTTCCCTGAATGCTTTCCATAGGGAGAACGGGACATTTCAGGGGAAGGAGAAAAACACTTTCCAAAATCTTGTTGTGACATTTCAGATCAACCTGTCTGCTTGTGTCTGTGGGGAAAGGTGACACGATAGATTTGTCCTGTTCTGCCCACCACCACCATGGTCCCACAGCACTTTTGATACTAAGGTCTGGAAGCATTTCACCAACATTGTCTAAATAACCCTCCCATCACTCTTGTGAGGGAACCTTTTCGCCTCCCAGTTTACAGATGAAACACGGAGCAAAAAAACCCTAAAACCCCCAGGTGTCCTGCTCTAACAGCTTATTTTTACCACTTTGCTGTGATTGGGGAATTTGTTCTCCTTGAATAAGGTTTATCTGAGGAATCAAGTGCAAGAGTGTTTTCCAGGTTTTGAGAGTTAGCAAGTTCTAGCAGTGATTAGTTGAATTTCAATGTTTATGGGAAAAGTGGCACTTCTGCAATAGAAGTATTTAAATTGTGCTATTCTCTGTGGCTGTGACAATTTTCCGGTACTATCAAAATTCACTAATCAAAAACAGTCCTAGGACAACAGCCCATTTGAGAGGTTTCCCTGGACTTTTAGGATTCCTTTCCATCAGAAGAGCTTTGCAAGAAGTAGGATTGACAAAGATCTTTAAATGCACAAGCACCTGGGGTAAGCGTGGCAGAGATCCAGGGATGGAGGTGGCAACGCACTGACCATTCCCATATCACACGCCCTGGAAAACAGGCCAATGGCACCAGGGAACATCTTACACCTGCCAGCAGACACAACCCTAAAATCCCCTTTGGCTTTCCCAACCAACAGCCCATGGCAGAGATGGAGAGAAAACGTGGATCTTCAGGCACCACGATTTTCAAAATAAATCCAAAAATATTCACACCACAGGAATGACATTTCCCTGCAATGAGAAAGTCATTCAAAGCCTCCAAAATATAGAGCCTTCCTGGGATAATCCTGCTTTTAGGGGAACAACTACCCTATGGAGCATTCTGTCAGATTCCCAAGCACATCCCTGTTAGTCTGGAACAACGAACACACAGAAAATCAGGCAAGAACCTCACCCCATTTGTTTTCTCATACTGGTTTCGTATTGAGTGGCCACATCAGCTTTAGTGGAATGGTCTGAACTTGGCCCGGTGACAGGAGTCACCAGATCAAGATGTGAAATAGTCCTTCCCTGAGTAAATAAAACAGTTTTAAAACTAATTCCCATTCCTCATTGGAACAAAAGGCTGGAATGGTAAAAGTTTGCAGAGCAGAAACAGTAGCCAGAACCATTGGTTTTTTTCTGGTAGGAAAATATTTTCCATGAAAAACCGCTCAAGTTTTGTATCCACTTTGGGAAGGGGCATGTTTTGTAGCTAATGGAAAACTTTGACGTTCAAGGTAAGATTTCTTCCCTCTCACTCTCCCTACACTGAAAAGATGGGAGACAAAGGGGTTTGACTGTGATACCTATTTAGACACTCCTTCAGGAAACACATCACAGCTCTCCTCCAAATGGCTGCAATTATATCCAATTTAAGGCTTGTTTAATTGCTCAAGTAGTTCTGGGAAATCTATGGATAAGTGCAAACCAGTCCATTTCCTCTACTACTGATCCATCATGAATTTGTTGACTGATACCCAGACTTCAAAAATTTTTGAAAAAACCGGGTTATATGGGAATGGTGTGAAACTGAAGTAATCTGAGGGAACACTTGGTCTCTAGTTTCTCCCACAGTGTCAGCTCATAGAATCACAGAACATCCTGACTTGGAAGGGACCCACAAGGATCTGGAAGTGCAATTCCTGGCCCTGCATGGGACAACCCCAAGAACCACCCAGCTGAAGTCAAGGGGCTTCGTCTTCAGGCTACTGAAATTCCCACGGGCGAGTGTCGCTGTGTGTACTCGCCTGCCCTCAGAAACTGAAACCAACCCCTCAAGCGAACAGATTGCAGGTGTAATCAGCTGGCATTTGTCCTGGATCTTCCCTAGTTAGGAAGGAACAGTGTTTGCTTTTAGAGTGGAAGAAGGGGAGGAAAGGCGGGGGTGGCGTGCAGGTGGCGTTCAGCTGGGGCTGAGGGGAGGAGGTTCTGGCACTGGCAGAGAGTTTTATTGGTAAATGCAGCTAGAAAGGAAAATATGAGCTGCTTGTCCTTGTGACTGATGAACGGGAATGACATCTGGAGGCAAAACAATAATCATTCCCTTCGAGTGGCATTTGGCATTTGAATTTTAAGGGCTTGAAATCAGATTTGGAGGGTTTGTTCCCTGCAAAGGAGGGCCCCGTTTGCTGCGTGTGTTGACAGGGCTGTTCTCATTGCAGTGCTGAAACTGGTGAAAGGAGAAACCTTCTCTTCCTCAGCTAAAGCCAGGGACTACAAAGCCCCCACAGAGAGCAGGGGTAGGCTACACTCAGATGGCTCCTCTTGGAAAGATACTCCAGCTCCTGCCCAAGTTTTGATGGGGTTTTGATAAATTCTACAAGCTCAAACATGAAATCTATTATCACAGGTGAAGACAAAGACCAATAGAGCCCTGTTTGGGCTCCCCAACACCAGTGGAAATGACTATTTTTAGCACAGATAGTGTAAGGAGGCACCTGGCCATTGGTGAAGCTCTACTGATTTATCCTGACACTGTGTTTGGCCCTCATATTTGGTCTGATTTTGGCTTCCAGAATTCTTAAGAAGTGGAAGATCAGGTGGGACAGCATTTCCTCAGGACCTTAAGCTTCTGATGGTCTTTTAATTTAAAAAAAAAAAAAAAAAAGCCCCCACAAGGAATGTTCATTTCAACCCTGCTTGCAAATCCCACATTGCTAGCACCTCTCACCAGGAACGACCTTCCTCATCTCGAAGAAGCCCTTTGGAATTCACACTGTGTTCATATATATTAAAACATATATACTGCTGCAGTAACATGGCATGTATGCTCATCTATATTTCCATGGGACTGGGGATATAGACTCAGACATACATGTTGATTAATCCCTTTAATCCTGAAAATTCATAGGCACCCACTTCACTTCAGGCTTAATATATAGTAGGAGGAATTCTCTCTCTTCCTGCTTTCTTACTCTCGCTGATGAAGTGGGTCATACCAAAACAACCGGGTGCAAGCACAGCCAGGTGGTTTCCCTGTTAAACAGCACAATTTCAGGAGAATTAAAGGGTGATTTATCAATAAAGTGAACTTCTCATCTTTTTTTTTTTTAAATACATATATATATCTATATATATAATGCCCTCAATACCTTATAGGCTATATCCTATTTGATTCCACAAGGTGGGCGACAACGAGCTTTGAAAGCAGTCTGCACCTACATCTTTTTGCTCTACCAGATACACTAGACCTTAATTGCTTTCAAAACCACACTTGCCCTCTCTCAGCCCTCTCAGTCCATCCCAGTTCAAGACACAGATGTGTGGTGCTTTTTAGGACAAAGAGGGAATATCTATTTGTTGGCCAGCATTTGGTTGGGTCAAACAAAGCAGTTAGCATAGCACCGAAGGAGTTACATTGCTGTTTTTTTCCCAACTTCAATCTTTCTTCTCTTTTTTTCTCTTTT
>VZTJ01004788.1:5163-84740 GCA_013397795.1 Orthonyx spaldingii | reverse complement strand
TTTTTTTTTTTTTTTTGGAACAGAAGCAGTAAAAAGAACACAGAAGCACCAAGCTGAAGTGCTTAAAACAGGGCAAAGAAACAGGGAAGAAGGACAGGGAAGGAGCAGACCCAAAGCCGATGCGGATGAGCGATGGCCCATCTGCAGGAGTGGGGCTTCTAAATTTGCTCTGCCCCAGCAGGAAGATGTGCAGCTGCCTGGAAATTCAGGTGGAAGAGCATGGCCCCTGTAGCCAGAAGATTTTGAACTCCCTCCCCATGGTGGATACAGAGAAGGGACAGGGAAGGTACGTGGCAGACCAAGCCAGAGCTTCCTTCTTGCTTCCTGCAAGGTAAGTCTTGGGCTAGAGAAGACAACGGCCACCTGAAACACCCCCCAGTGATCCCAAACAGACCAGACTCCACAGTCCTTGCTCAGGAGAGAAAAGGAGACCCAAAAACAAAACCCAGGGGTTTTGCCTGAGTAAGGAGTGCGTGAGCAGACTTCACAAAACTTCCCTACGAGGGAGCAGGGAGTCCTGCCTGGCATTGCATTCCCACAAGAGACATCATATAATCGTCAGGACACTTAGACAATAAAAACACTTGGCTCAAAAACACACAAAAAACTCCTCAAACGCCAGGCTTTCTATCACATGTTTTTCCCTTCTGAATCATCTGACCAGTGGTGACATTTGGAGCAATGAACTGGATCCCTTCCCTCGTTCTAAAGAAAGTTATCCCGGCTTTCACCCGAGTGGCTTGGGGCTCAACCAGGGGTGAATCCACCTCGATGGACATGGAACCAGCAGCCAAACTCCCACGGGTGGCAAGGGAAGTTTTGCGTGCGGGAGGACGGTGAAGGCAGCCTGGTCTGGTCTCTCTAGATGTGGCACAGGATTTTCTCCAGGAAAGCAGGGACTTTGGGAAGAGTTGCACGGGAGCAGCGTTGGGTCTATTTTATCCTTTCACATCCCACCTTCGCCCTTTGTGTAAGGAAACAGTTCAAAAACCAAAAAAAAGCTACTGTACAACCAAGTAAACTGCAATTATTGTGCTGTCTTAGGCAGTCAAGGAACTTAAAAGGCAAAAACGGAAAGAAAAAAAATATATTTTTCATGTGATTATCAGTTGAGACACTAGTTTTCCCATGCCTACAAGAGTCCTCAGCAATACCAGCCTCCCAAATAAGGTCCAGGCTATTCCAAAACAGCGTGAGCAAATTTTTCACTGTATTCAGATGGAAGCTGATGACTGAAAGATTAGTGCACATTTAACCGTGGCTGATGAGAGCAACTTTTAAAGAAATTCAAGTATTCATCAGTAATCTGTTCGGTTCAGAAATACTTTTGTCATCTTTAGTTTCAAGTTTTCAGAAACAGCAAGGAAAAGGGAAAGGTCACCTGTTGTGTAAGAAAATAATATTGCAAACAGTGCTGTTACATTTGACCAGGAAAGCAAGGCTGTTCAGTTGGCACACAACAATTTTCTCCGTTCCTTGCTTTTGGGGAGAGAAAAGACTTCAAATCACTTTCTCGACACATGCACGAGCAGGTTTTCCTTCTGCATGTTGTAACCCACCCCTTCACTGCTCATCCCCCACAACAGCGCAAACCCAGCAAGAATGAAATTTTCGCGGCGCCCTTCCAGCACCTCTCACACGCATTAACTTAAGCCTCACAACACCCCTGTGAGGTAGGTAAATATTATTATACCCATGTACAGATGGGTAAACTGTAGGCACAGAAAGGTTAAATCACTTGCCCAAGGTTACACAGCAACTTCGTGGCAGAGCTGGGGTCGAAACCCAGGAGTACTGTCACCCAAAAATCTGCAATGACTTTTAGACCGTGGCCACTTTCTACACTCGCTGTAAGAGACCATCTGACAAACACAGCATTGCACAAATCCAATTAACTCCGCAGATTACAAAGTGCCTGCCTTTCAAACAGTTGCCTTGCTGCATGTGTCCCAAAGGAATGGGGAGGGCAGAGGAAAGTTTATGCTCACAAATAATTTATTTCCATTTGCAGGGCTTGGTTTTGGTTTGGTTTGGTTTCTAGGTTTTTAATACACGACAGGAAATGATAGCCACATTATTTTATCAACAACGTCACTTTCCAATTGGGTTCTGTGCATGTCTGAATAGACACTGAGGTCCAGATGGTTTATGCAGATTTATTTTAATTGTCACCAATTGCCTCCCTCCTCATCAGTGAAGAGCCAATGGAACATATGCAGCGATCTGTCATCTCATTTTCCCATTTTTCTCATTATCTCACTGTCTGAGCTTCAAGTAAGGAACAAGGGTTGAACACAGGCAATATCCAGCACAGCAGGAAGGCTCCTCCCTTTCTTCACATCACACTTCGACAGGAAAGAGTCACCACACCGTTATTCCCAAGTTCAAACACAACAGAACAATGAAGCGATTCTGAATGTGCTCATGGAGAATTAAGTGGATTGCAACAATCTCTAGCGGTACCCAAAGGTCTGGAAATGCGTTCTGCACACAGTGAAAGGTTTGCCCACGTCTATTTGGGATAGCCTCAAATCTCCTCATTCAAACCAGGCTGAGATCCTCTGCACCAGAATACACCTGAGCTCCAAGGAAAAATAAAACCAGCAATCATAACCCTGGGAAAGCACCGTCCCCAAAGCCCCCAGGGCTTGAGACAACTGCCAAAAGAACAGCATGCAAGCTCCAGCAAGCAAAGGGTCCACAACAGAGTTCACATCATCCCTACCGTCCTACACCAGCTACCTCAGCTTCTGTGAGGATTGGCATAGACCTTATTTTGTCATGGTTATTTGGGTTTTTGTTTTCTGGTGGGTTTTCTTTTGCAGGACCACATTCGATCTGAACAGAACCCAGAGAAAAGCAAACCCAGTAAAAGGAGGAAAAATCCTAGGAAAGCCTGTCTCCACAATTTTCCGCTGACTCCGGCAGCTTCCAAATTGTCTCCTGCCCAAGCTGCCCAGCAAGCAGGCACTAAAAGGTTTTGCAAATGCACAGTAGAAAGTTTTCCTTTTCAAAGCACCTCTGAGCTTCAATGAAATCATGCTGGACTAACCTCAGACCACATTTTCTTCAGGAGGTTTAGTCATGCTGCAGGTGTGCGGGTGACAGGGGTGACATGCAGGGGCCAGGGGTGGGATAAATTGTGAAGTGAATCTTGTGAGTACAAAAATATATCTGAAGAGCACGGGGTGACTGCACTCTGAAAGTCAATAGCGATGCTCCCCTCGTGAGCCAGGTTTTAGCAGACCATTCACTCAAGCTTGGAATGCATTTTGCCCTGTTTCATCCAGTCAGCTTTAAATAAAAATACATGCAAATGACTGCTGACTTTGGCAGGTGCACAAAAGGACGGGGTGAAGCAGAGAATTAGCTCCAATCCCAAACACTGAAAATATATATATTTACACTTGAAATGGGTGGCTCACTTGCACTTTCCACTGGTAATTATTCACCATTGGCGCCTCTTCTGTAGTTCAGGCTGGGTTTGCTGCAGATGAAAAATGCCTCGTGTGGGTGGCAAAGCATGACAAGGGCATGGGCAGGGACCTTGTAATTCCTGTGTTTCCATTGTTGATTTGGTCTGGTCTGAATGATTCCTGTCTCCGAATTAGCTGCCTATGGATGTGTAACACTATCACAGTAAACATGCCATCCATCTGACATGGATGGAGGGATGGATGGGTTGACATCCGAGCCACAAAAGCGACACTGTTTGCAAAACAACCTCAGCAAAAGGAACAAAGCGAACTGGAAAACAACTTGTCCATTGAATCAGGCAGAAAACAGAAAAATGTCAGATCGGAGCTGACGTACTCCACCACGTCCTGAATCCTGGTCTGTGGCACGGAGTTGCATCTTTATCAGGAAATTAAGCACTTCCAGGATCCATTCTGGCCATGAAGCCAACTGAGTAGTTCTGGCCCCATCCTGACTCCTAAAATCTTCCACTCCTCATATGGAGCAGCTGCATCCAAACTGCTGATTGGGGATGGTCTCCGGCCAGTGCCAAAGCCTGGGCAAGCTGTGCCTGAGCCCAGGGCTCCTTGGAGTGGATCAAAACCATGCCAGGGAAGGTTTGAACAATAACAGTCGTGATGGTGGAGCCCTCGTGCCTCGGGATTGCCCTGGCATGGCAAAGTTGGCTGGTTTAGATGATCCCAGGGCGAATTCAGCAGCACAAATGCGCCAGAGAAGTTGCCCACTGTTCTTGTGATGTGAGTAAATACAGGCTCAACCTTCTCCATGGCAGTTTGAAAAGCTCATCATGCAGTATCTTCTGGCCAGAAAGTGGGATATGGTATAAAAAAGGTACCAGGGAAAAGCTGAGGAGTTAAAATTAAAGCAAAACCAAAACAAATCGCTGACCACCCTGCAAAAGCGCACACAAAAAAAATCAAATGGCAAAAAGTTAAAACAGGAGGAGAGGACAAGACTCTTAGCACTGGGATTAGTACCAATAGAGAGCCGGGGTAGTTTTCCACCCCGAGCTTTTGGCTTGGCAAAAGGCGCTGTTTGGCAACAAGATCACAGGTAATCCCAAAAGGAAACAGCCACCACCCCAAACTGTCCACCAGGAACGCGTTGGGAGTAGTGGCAGAGCACGTGCTTTACGTTAAGGCTGTAATGAAGTCCTGGAAAAAGAAATAGTTCTTCAGGGTCGACACAGGCTCTCCCTAGAAATCCTTTGCTAAATGAAGGTGCCGGTGGATATCATCCAAAGAAAGGAGAAGCAGAGGCAGAAAGTATACGCAAGTAATGAAACAGTCTTAACTCGCAGTGGAGGCACCTGCCTTTGTTGTTATCCACACTACGAGCCACGAAGGAGGAGGACTTTGGAACAGGGATGTGTCAAGCCCTTGGTTCAGCTGGTTTGGTTGTGAGAAGTTAGCACTGCATTGAGAAGTAAGGACACTTCCAGAGTGTTTTGCCCCTCCGCTCCTGGCACGGGGTGGAGGCGACGGCTGTTGGTGTGGTGGTGTGGAGTTAGATCCCGTTCCTGAGGGAAGGCAGGCTGGAGTTGCTCATGAGAGGCAACACTGAAGGGTCTCCTCCTCCTGGCACCTGGTGACTGTGCCTCAGCTCGTTGTCACTGTCCTGGTGGGAAGGGTCTGGCTGTTCAATGGGGCCGGTGGTCGGCACCACATCTCCAGACCTCAGGGTTGACAAGTTTGGGGAGCAGGACCTTCTTACGGTGCTTTTGAAAACAAAGATGCCACCTCCCGGAAAAACGGTCCCTGAGGAACAGCAGGGCTGTTTGCCATCCATTCCTTTCTCATGCTTATGCCATGGAAATGCAGATGTGGGGAGGAGAGCTCTTCACGCAAGGACCAAGGGGAGCCTTTACACCGGGAATTGGACCAAGGTAAGTCTACGCTAACATTAAAATCAAGTCAAAAGAAAGTCCTGGGGGGAGAAATGCAGGCCTGTCACTGGAGGATGGGCACCTCCGTGTTTTTAGGACTCAGTAGGTGGGGACAGCGAGTTCACTTCACAAATTACCTCTTTTTATGGAGACAGCACACTGATCAGGGAAGAAACAGGGTGAAATGTTAGTAGGACACTTGAGAAGGGACTGGCTGTGGGGCACAGACAATGGAGAAGGGAAATGAAAGCTTTTCACAAATATATATCAGTTCATGTATATATATATAAATGTATTTATGTGCACAGCAAACAAGGGACTGGAGAGTTAGATAGGGAATGACAAGACCAAATCCCTCCCTTTGCATGAAAATGTGACCATCACATTGGTTGTAATCAGAGCCCAGAAACCTCTGCCTGAAATGGAGTTTGACTGGGAATTACAGTACCAGTGACAATTTGGCTTTGTATAAACTTTGCCGTGTGTCTATGGTTTGGCGCGAAGGAGTCCTGCCCTCCTTGAAAGGGACGGACACCAGTTAAAAGTTTCCTTTACAAAACAAAATGAAACAACTGAAGAAACCCCAACATTTTCTCAGAACACTGCAAAGGATCACTGATTGAAAAAAATGTTTCTCTTCAGGTATATTCAGGCGAAGAAAGCATTCAGCTTCTTTAAACTGTTATATAAAATTGGTACTAGTTTCTTTAAATACGATCATAATTAAAAAAAGCAACCGATTCCTGAAATTAAAAAGAAAAATAATCATAATTAAAAAATATCCCCCCCATGCTGATCTTCTCTTCAGAATAGGTCAGCATGGGAGTTTTGCACCCTAGACAGTTACAGTATTTCTGGAATAAAAAATTGCAATTACACACAGAAAATACTACAGCATTCACTTAAAAATATCTCATTTTGTTGTTGTTGTTTTTCCCCTCCCAAGTAGAGGGATGGTGGGATTGAAAAGATGCCCTGAAACGGGAATATTCCTTTAAAGGAGCAATACTCTCGAAACGGAAAAAGGGTGTCGGATAGACGCAAACCCGGTGATTTAACTCGAAAAAAACCCAAGAGATTCCAGCACAAAAACAGAATCCGAGAGAGATGAGAATGTTCAGACACCGAGCGGGTTATTTGGAAATGTCAAGACAACCCCAGAGCCCTTGGCAGGACCGTCTGGGCTTTGCCAGCATCGGAGGTGGCAGCATCTCCTGGCGGTGGAAGGCTAAGCTAAACCACGGCGCTCTTGCTACGCTCTTGGATTTCCTCTGGTTGTTGTTTCTCGCCATGTACTTACAGTAGAGGGTGACACGAGACAGTTTTTATCAGCAGTTCCCCACATGTAACCGAGTCGAAGAATTTTCTCAGCTAAATCACAACAACAACATCAACAAAAATACAAAGCACCAAATCATCTCGAGACGTGAGTCAGTTTTACAGGTTATTACCGTTTGAAGAAGTTTTGTTGGTTGTTTTGTTGTTGTTTGTTTTTGTGTTTTTGTGTGTTTTTTTAATCCCGACTTTTCATGTTTTGTTTTCCTTAAAAACAAAACAGAAACAAAACAAAAAATCAAAACCCAAAAATCCCCAAAATGGAACGAAGGATGCTTTACAATCACTTTAAGGCTCGCACTGAATGAGACATGACAGGTCTTACACGAGATTACAAATAATACATGTATGCCTTTCACAGCCTTAAAATGATACAGTAGGTCAAATTATTTTGCCAGTCACTGATCAAGTATTGTGCCTTTAAATTGACTCGCTTTTTGCTACCATGCTGAGTTTTATTATTACTGAAATAATTATTGGGTATGTGGAAATGTACTTTCGGATCATGTTTTTGGTTTATAATTTCGATAATTTCTCATTTTCCAGAAATCAAGGTGGCAGGCCTTATTCTGGGCTCAGACTGTTGGTATTTCCTCCACTGGAGACAGTGGGGCTTTAGCACGGGCAGTTGTTGGGAACAAGATCAGATTCTGTATTTTCACGCTGATCTGATGCAATCCCACCTTTGTACAGGGTCCATTTCCACAAGGAAAACGGTTCCAGGGTGGGATCACTTTTATAACACGACTCGGTCAAGGCTTGGCCAAATGGTGTTATAAATTCCTTGCGAAATTATCTTACAGACCTGATTTTGTCTTTCAGCTGTTGGAAAATCCAAACTCCATTGGGGTTGTCTTGGCTTTGCTTTCTTATCTTTGCTTTCTTATCTTTAGACATTTGGAGGATTTTTTCTGCTAAATCCAATAAGAGCAACAGGATTTTTTTTTCATTCATTTCTCTCTTTTTGTTGTTGATGTTATTTTTTTTTTTTTTTTAATTTTAAGGTTTGCATTTCAGTTAGATGGTTGTTTGCTTTGTTTTTGTTTTTTTTTCCTGGCATATAATCATCAAAGAGTTTTGCATGAGAAAGGTGACAGTACTTAATGAAACTCAGCACCTAAGGGCATAAGGCAGTTGTAGGTTTGTTTGTTTGTTTTTTTTTTTTTTATTTTTCAATCAGCACCAATCCCATAAATAATGTTCTACACTTGGTGTACGGTATAAAACTGATGTGGAGATGCCTCCTTCTCCACCTGTGAATCCTAGGTGTGGAAGTTGAAATACTGTTTCTTGTGTGTAAAAAACAAAAGAAAAGTTTTTCTTTTTGTTTTTACTTACAAAACATAGAGAATATCTTTTTTTTTTTTTTATACATACAGCAACCAGAAAGAAAGCTTATCTGAAGGTTTGTGTTTGTTTCATGATCTGTGTTTACCGTAAACAAAAATAAGGTCCCCTCTTTTACTTTTGCTTTAAGGAGCTTTAAAGTGAAGATTCATATTGTAGCAACTCATATAAGAGAGGTCCATCTCTATACCTAATACCTACAGCTGTGGGGGTGACATATTGGAGGATGTTGATAGTTCTTCTTAACCTCCTGTCTACAAAATGAGCATCCCAGGCAGGATATCTTTTTCTTGGGATGTCAATCTTAATGAGAGGCCCCTCAGGGGGGTAGGGTCGCCCAGATGGAGTAGATGGTACCATTGCTCTCACCTGGAAAACGGGCAAGCAAGTGTCAGCTGTGAGTTCCTCCTGTTGCTCCGTGACCGCTCTGGTGGGCGTAGCCTGGGCCCCCCGGTACCCAGGGGTTTGGGGTGCCATGGGCTCAACATCGGGGGGCAAAGGAATGCCCCAGAGCAGCTCGGCGCAACAGGAGCTGGCAAAGATCTTAGCTCTTGGCCCCGTGGGATGCAGCAGACCATAATATAACAGCATCAAAGCTATCCCAGCAGCAAAGCTAAGAAAGACACAACACAGTGCTGGCACGGCATAGAAGTCAGTGGTGTCAGGATCTCTGTAAAAATACCAAAGGAGCGTCAAGGCAGCGTTCTCCGTCAGGACCACCGTGTAATACGCAAACATTCGGTATCGAGTCCGCCCTTCCTTGACATTAAACCAGCAGAAAATGTACACAATCCCTACCACCATGTTGAAGAGGATCTCCTCCCACTTAGACATGCAGAAATCTGTCCCACCATGGATGATCCAGAAAGCCATGGCACACCAATGGACCACTACAAAGATCCCAAAGTAGAGCTGGAAGATGGAAGCAAAGAGAGCAAAAGAAATAACTCGGGATGAGATGGTGAAGAGGCGCCAGAAGACATGGATGAGGGCCCCTCTGTAGCTCATACTCTTCTTGTCGTCCCTAGAGTCCCGAAGAAGCTTGTGATAGGAGGCTAGCACCCAAGCCAGGGACATCAGGGAGGCCACAGAGGACACACCTGCCGGAAGACACACAGATCCACTGAGTTAGACAGGAGCTTTGGTGGAAAACATCATCTGCTCACTAAATTATTGCATCTGGGGCAGGCTCGGGAGCCTGAAGGTTCAACTCACGCCAGGTTGTCCTTACAGTCTGGAGGAGAGAAATACAGAGATGTCAGTGTGGGAATTGGAAATGGTGCTGTATTCAGGAGTTCTCTGACTCATTGTCCTTATCTTCCTGAGCCGCTGGATCAGCCGCCCCACCCCAGCTCTTCCTAAAGAGAACAGCCTCTGTGCTCATCCTGACTGAATCCACATCTGAGAGTTTGAAATCCAGATCCCATCTAAACGCTGCAGCCCAAGTACGAAAGTTACTTTCTGGAGAGAGAAATCTCTCTTAGAATGCATCATGGCAAGAGGAGGACACCTGTATTCCCTACAACTGCATGGATTCTTCTTTATTCTAAAATATTTTATTTAAGCAGCATTCCCATTGATTCTGCCTTACTCAGGAATCTCCATTTGCATTTGCCTTTGGGCGAAAACAAGGGTTTTGTCCTATATAAATCCAGGGAACATCAAGACCCATCAATAGCCTCCAAATGGTCCCAAAACAAAGAATCTGATCTTTCCAGCAAATCCCGTGCCTTGTTTCCAGGATGGACACAAGGCCTGTACTGGAGGTAGCTCATCTCCAGCCTTGTCTCCTGCTTGGACCACAAATCCAAGCCACAGTCATGTCAGGGAGGGCACAGACTGCACCAGGGTCACCTTCAGCTCCCAACACGTCCCCCTGCACCCTGGCATGGAGCAGGGACCTCGTGATAGTCCAAAAGGGCCCGGTCTTATTCTCTATCCCAACCAACACTTAAACAATTTATTTCCTCCAGAAGATAAAATAGTGGCCCCACCACACTCGAGAGGCTTTTAAAAATGGAATTCCATTGATTATCACAAAGGTAGATTGAATAACTCATGGAGCAAAGCATCACAATAAAAATTAATTGAGAGATTCCTGGGAAAAGAAAGAGCCACTGGCATCTTATTCCTTTGCTCCCACTGCTGCTCATTGGACAACTGTTCTGCAGGTGAGGAAACAGATGATGGACCAAAATCCGTGTTTGGGAAGGTCACTAATTTGGTAGCTGTGGTTGGATTGGGCCTTAGCCAAAGATTTATCTGGAAGCATCACCTTTAAAGCCTAAGGAAAAACTGCTAATGGTTCCAAGCAAAACAAACAATAAGAAATTCCCCTCCATCTCTGATGTGTAACTAGGAGATAGGTCCAGACCTTATTTGGCTTTTACTTCTTTAAGGAAACCCAAGGAACATCTTGCTGCAGCTGCTCAGAGTTAAAAACCTAAAATGCCCAAAAGAATGAAATTTCTTCTTCTGTTTTCTCTCTGCCCACAGGGACTTGGCTTCTGTGGGAATGCAAATAAGCTCCATTGGCTCTTAGACCTCACTCTATAGATTTTATCTTCTCATTTTTGAGGAGCCCACCCCACAGTGTGGCAGGGTTAGATTTTCCCCTTTCCAGCCTATCCATGTCTGGAGGAGAGGTGATGGAGGAGGCCAGGAAGGATGATAGACTCCAGTTCTGCCCTCACTGGAATTCTCACAGCCTGCAAAGTCCACTGAAACTACACCTTTACATCAACCCTCGAGTCTCCCTCTCAAGCCCTTGCCTTTGGGCTTGCACGTGCATTTAGAATTTCAGACTGAATTTTAAAAAACAACAAACAACAAAGCAGTGAGAGCAGTGGCCTTATCCAAGAGGGACGTTTTAGGCCAACAGCTTTAAGAAAATCACAATTTCCCCCAAGTCCTAAGTCCTCACTAAGAAATGCTTGCACATAGGACTCGGGGATTCCAACCAAGACTCACAGAATGGTTGGAGTTGGAAAGAAGCCCTGGAGATCATCCAATCACTCTGCCAAGGTAGGATCACCTGGAGCAGGTGGCACAGGAACACATCCAGGTAGGTTTGGAATGTCTCCAGAGAGGGAACTCCACGCCCTCCCTGGGCAGCTGTTCCAGTGCTCTCACACCCTGAGCATAAAGAAGCTCTTTCTCATGTTGAGGTGGAACTTCTTGTAATTTATTTTATGGCCACTGCTCCTCATCCTGTCTCTGGGCACCACCGCAAAGAGTGTGGCACCATCCTCTGACACCCCTTGGAGATATTTATATGGATTGACAAGATCCCCTCTCAGTCTTCTCCAGACTAAACAGGCCCAGCTCCCTCAGTCTCTCCTCATAATGGATGGGGACTTCTGAATATGAACAGCCTCATACCCAAGCAGATGTAGATTAGATTCATTTTTAACCTACAAGACAAGTTACATTTTTGGTAGACTCTATTAAGAGTTTTGGAAGGATGAGTAACACCACAAAGTTTTGTTATGTGTAAAGTACTCTTTGCTGCACTATCTTTTAGCTATTCAGTTTAAAAACTTTCCGTGATTAGCAGGGAAAAAATATGTCATCTATTGCCTTATTTTAGTGCTGTTCTACTAGAAACTTGCACAACATTAGCTGTACCTGTGCAGGGAAACTCAGGCAGTGCCAACCCACAGGAGACAGATGTGTCACCCTGGCTTAAAAATGTTTCTGTTGGGCTCATTTATTCTAGAAAAGAGAGAGGAATAAAACACACCCGAAACAATCCCCCAGTTTGCACATAAAGGCTTTACCTAATGTTTTCAGGGCAGAACCCTCCACTAATCACAGCCTTTGCTGTAAATTGCATGGAGCTGGCTCAGAGTGCGTGTGTTGAGTCACTCGCACGGCACCCGGGCTGCTGACAGTCATCTGAACGTCTCCTCCAGCCAGCAGAGAGAGGCAGACACCCCCAGAAAGTGATTCAGCCTGTCCTAAGATCCGTGTGTGGGACAGGGAGGGGTTGACTCATGCTCCCAAGGTGTCTGACTCCATCCCTTGCCAGGGGACGTGTGAGCACCAGCAGTCAGGCGGGATGAGTTCCCCCCGTACAGAACAGCTCATTGTCTCTTCATCTGCACCAAGATCTGAGGGAGGCAATGAAGGATCTCCGGACATCTTGACATGTTTTTGCTGTTGTTCAAAAATTCACAACTCTCGTGTTGAATGTGAATTTTGGCACCCTGGTGATGAGCGGGATCTGGACCTGGGTGTAAAGGGGGAGATCTGTAGGTGGATGTCAGCAGGAACCATGGAGTGATGTGAAGACTTTTCAAGTAATTCTTGCTGTGTCACCACAGAAATGATTCCCTGGCTCTTTCATACAGACCTAAATGACACAGCACTTTTGTCATCTTGACCATGAGTTTTCATTCCCAACTTTTCCTGTGACTTCTAGCCTGTGACATCTTCACACAATTTACAATTCTCACAGGCTGGGGGTAAACTGTCCCTGTTTTTTTTTTTTTCTCCTACCTTCTCCAGACCTTATTTCTAAGCAACTGTAGAGATCTCTTCAGTTGTAACTAAAGCAAAAAGTCCCGGAAAGTTGGATCACATGAGCAGTAATTTTTTATTTTGATTCCGACTCTTGCACGTGGTGACTGACGCACCTTCGTGAGCACGAGGAGGTTTCAGGGTTTGTTTATCAAAGGGATGAGGTCGGGTAAACACTGAAATCACTTCAAAACAAGCCCACTCCCACTCCTCCCACTCTGTTCTCTGTCTTGGGAGTGGAACATCCCCACCATGCACAACAATATCTCTGGAGGCATTCTCGAGTTCAGGAGCAAATCAGCTCCTATGGGGTTGGACGCCTCGTGGCTGCAGCTCTGGGATCTGCATCCCACCTGCCCATAACGAGTCAGACTGGAGTCTCTTCAAACCTCTCTGCCCTAGGAAGCCACGAGTGACTCAGACCAAAGTCAGCACCATCAAGGAGTCAAGCCCCTGTGTCTCGAATGACACAGCACAAGAAATCATCCCCCAGATCCCTTTAGGAGTGAGCCCTGGAGTCCTTGCAGTGAGACATCTCCTCCCCCACATTCAGCATGGGGAGGTAAAGCTCTCTAATGTCCCATTAGACAGATGAAGCACCAAGATTTGAAGGATTTACCCAAGATCTCCTATAAAATCCAAGCTAGAGCAGGGAATAGATCTCCTTCACATCACACTGTGCTTGACACAGCATTTCAGACAGGCTTCAGCTCCTACTGTAGAGACTCACCCCAGGGTGTCCATGGTTAAATGATGCCTCTTTGCTCAAAGGAGGATCCAGGCTTAGTGCAACCATCACAGGTGGGAATGCAGCAACATTTGAGACGCTTTAGGAAATTCCAGACCTCCATGTGGAGCTGGCAGATGTGACAAACTTGCATGCAGAGGACAAGAACATTTCTGAGCTGGGAGCTGCAGTGAGGGAAGGCACTCAGGGCATTTCAAAAGACACAAGCTGAGACTCAAAAAAATTCTGCCTTTCTCAGGGGACCTCAGGGTCCCTCTTCAGTGATAAACACACGTGGCACAGAGTCTGTGCAACAGGAAACGGTGCAGAGAGGTGAGAAAGCAGTGGGGAATAAGGCAGGTGTATAAAAGTTAAATTTCTGAGAATGTCAGACCTAGGAACAGATTCTCTGAGAAAGGGAAACGAGAGCTGCTGCTTTGGATCATGAAAACTTGGGTGGACTTGAGTACAATGCAGACAGTGATCTGATACCAGAGGAGAGGAGCCTGAACCACTCTGAGTTCAGGGGAAGCTGTAGAAGCTCACAGGGACTCGCTGAATTTCATCCTGGATTGGTTTTCATCCTCTGGTTCCTACCCATGGTCCAGAAAAAGAAAAAGGTCATCTCAGATTTGTAATGAGGCTCTTTGGAAAAAACCCCATCCACATGAAAGACTCAAAGCAATGGCTCCCCTTGAATTACCATTGCTGTTTTTAAAGCCCAGGAACAAAAACAGTGCAGGGAAAGCCATCCCTGTCTTTCTGGCCTATTCCTGCTATGCAGCCATACATGGCTTCACAACCAGTCTAATAGAAAAGCCACACACACACACACACAAATGAATATTTAAAATGAGCAATACACCCATTTTGGCCTTACTCTCGGTGTTGTCCAGCTGAGGAGAGAGGTTTTTCACTAGGGGTAGGTACAATTTTCATCACCAATCCAGCTGCAGGTTGTTGGCTGCCCGTAATTTGGATGCAGTGGCTGCAGCACCTTCCCTGAGTATTTCCTGTGGTGCCTGTCCCTTTAACGTTGAAAACGATGCCTAAACAGCGCTCTATTTCTCTTTTTTTTTTTGACATTAATTCTCCTTAAGACTCTACTAAAACAAAATGGGAAGATACCAACCTTTCTCCCAGGTGAGAGGGAAGGCAAATATTGAGCGTGACACGAAACCTTCCCTCGGCCCCTGTGCAGGGGCAGCTCTTGCTTAATGCCAAGTGCCACATTTCAGTTCATGCCCATCCCTGGCTGGCTGCTCAGGCCTCTGTGCTGTGAACCCTGTTATCCTGTTTTCCCCTTTGGGTGGCACGTTCCTCCCTGAAGCTCAGTAGGAGATGAGGAACAGGCTTTCATTTTGATGCACACAGAGTGAAAACGCATTTATACACAAAAGAGATCAAGCCAGATCCTGCTTTTGCAACCACAAGGCCTGAAAGTCACTCCCCCTTCTTTTTTAATCTGATTTAATTTGTTTGTGTCAGAGTAAAAGGGGTCAGAATCAGGCCCCAGGTCTGATTTTCTTTGTTTTCTGATGGATTTTGATGCTTGATCTTTTTTTATTTTTTCCCATAGAGGAAGGAAAGACTTGTGTCTTTTTTCCTTCATTTTCCCTCTTTATTTGTCTCTTTGAACATGGAAAAATACAGCACATTGCCAGTACATAAATAAGGAAGGGCTGCACAGACCATTTTGCCCTTTGTTTTCCTCACTGGATTTCAGGACACTTCCTTGTACAATTTCTGCAGTGTGCCACCAGTCCAGTATGGCAGACGAGAACTCTTCCACATAATTCAAAAATCTGACCCAGGAATGGCCTCCTCACATTTATGTGACACCTCTGTGCTCTACTCAGAGCTGGAATAACCAGGGATGAAAATCCAGAGCTTGACACTGGGGAGACTGGGAAGAGATGTCACACCAGTGTCCTGTCCTTTGCTCTTTTCTCATGGAAAATATTTTGCTTTCATTGGGCAAGGGGTGAGTTTCACATCCTCAGCACCTGCTCCCTTGCTGGGGAGCTCCTCTGGGACCTTCCTCCAAAGGGTAGCACATCCCCATTCTCCAGGATCCAGATCCCACGGGACAGAGCATCACCAGTCCATGAGAAAACTGCTGGTGACTGGGAAAGGCAGGAAACAAAGGTAACTCCTTTCAGGGACAAATTTCCACGTAGGTCTGGATAACCAGAAAGCCTTCAACCACCAGATCCCACTGGAATTCCACACCAGGCTTGTGCTGAGTCTCTATACAGGACAGTCCATGTCCAAGCTGGCACGAGGAGAGCTCTTCCACATCAGACCAGAGGCACATCCATGTTCCCAAACCTTCCCTGCGAGAAAATCCATAGCAAGGCAACTCCAGTTGCCTTCCCACCCCTCAACAGTTAAAGGCTGGCTCACGTCCTGAAATGTTGCTTCCTAAAACCTTTTCCCTTTGCTAAATTTAAGGTCCTCGGTGACCCCAGAAACGCTGAATCCCTCCTTGGTCCCTCCCCCAGCCCACGCCTCAGCACTGCCTTGAGGAAATGTCCATGGGGTCACCACGGACTGTGTTTCCAGAGGCCTTGCTTTCCTCCCCTTTCATCCTGCTGCCTTTCAGCTGTCCCCAGTGCCCCCTTTTCCCTGCTGCACAAAGAGGTGACCGGCCACACTCGTCTGATCTGTGCTCTCATTATCTCGGCTGCTTCTGTCGCGTCTCCTCCTGTTCACGTCCTCTGCGAACTCGGGCACTCCGAACCAGCTCTGACCCTGCAGCCATGGAGTCTTGTATCTCCTCCTGGATGCAAGCCAGAGACTGATCCTGCTGCGGGAGGCACGAGCACCCCGGGCCAAGCAGGGATGGGATAATGCACCCTCTGTTTCGGCTTGTCCTCGAATAACCTCAGTGAAGTGTCAGAGTCCTGTTCGAAATGTCGGCCCTCACCCACCACACCAGGACTGGCAAAGCTTCCCTCCTGTTTTAACACCCTCTGTGTGAAGATGTCCCGTGCATCTCGTGCCTCAGTGTTTATTTCACCCCAGGAATGCTGTCTGAGACATGGGATGAGCTGTCTGGAAATGCCTCTGCCTCGCCATTGACTCTATGTGGTGAATCACGGAATGGTTTGGGTGGGAAGGGACCTAAAGCTCATCTTGTTCCAACCCCTGCCATGGGCAGGGACACCTTCCACTATCCCAGGTTTCTCAGGCTCCCATCCAACCTGGCCCTGAACAGTTCCAGGGATGGGGTTTGGACTGAAATAACCAAAGAAGAAGTGGGTAAGATGAACAGTAGGTAACGGTGGTTTGGCATCCACCAATTCCCCACAAGAGCTCAGAGGGGAACACTGAGCCTCAGCAAGGTGAAGAGAGCAGAAAGGAGGATTGATGAAACCTGCTCCTGGCTCCAAGATGAGCAGAATAACCCACAGTGTTTCCTGCAGAGCAGAAGCTGACAGACCCAACATAATGTGGGGAAATTCCAGTGAATTTATGCCACTGAAAGCCAAGCAGGCAAAACAACCCCCCAACACCCTCCTGATGTGAGAAGGGTGCCATGGTCAGTCAGAGGACATCCTCGAACAGCCAGACAGAGCTACCACCATCCTCAAGGGGCAGGAGAAAGACAACATCTCTCTGTTACACCACTGAGAGGAAGGCTGGTCTCAACAGGCCTGTGTGTTCAGCCCTCATCAGCATGAGAAATCCACATTTTGCTTTCCATAACAAGCCTTGCCCCTTTCCCAGGATGCTGACTGCAGCTATCTCAGGTTTTACCTATTTATGTAGGGAAAAAGACCGCCGACACCTGCTCCAGAGCTGGAACATTTCTGGCAGCACTTAGGGGAAATCTCAGTCCTTACACAGGCACAGATCCACAAACAAGTCTCACCTCACTTGGCTGTCTGAGCTCTTTGATCCTGTGTGGTCACTTGTCACCACAGACTGGCTCACAAAAACCAGCAGAGAGGAGGAGGACTCAGAGGAAGAGAGCCTGGTGGTGGTATCTGAACCACAAAGGAGCCTTGTTGACCCCGAGCCCAGCTGGCAGAGCCTGCCATGCCCATCCTGTCCAACTCCCTCAGGAGCTGCATCCAATCTGCCTGATGGGAATGGTTCCTGGACTATGTGAATCTGTTCTCTCATGCCTGGGGAAGCTTTGGGAAAGGGCTGGCTGGCAAAACTGTACCAGAGAACAACTTAGCGCAATCAGCTGGGTGCCAGCGCTTGCACTGTTTGCGTTACAGGTATAGACAAAACCTGATCACAGTCCTCTGTTTATCACAAGCAAGGTTATGTAATCCTTTCATCCCGTTAAAAATAATGTGGAAGACCTTTGGCTCAACTCCTCAAGTCCTGGAGATGAAGCCTCTCATATTATCAGATTTTCCAGGCTGGGCTGCTGTGTCTGGACAGCTTTGGGGAGCCCAGGCATGGCAGGTAGAGCTTAGGTGAAGTGTAATACAGATGTGGAGACAGCTTTCTGCCAGAAAAATGTTATTTTAGCAGGACAGCGTAATCCTTCCAGGAATCTGGTCTCAGCTATGCTCCCAAAATTATGCCCAAGGAAAATGTCAGTGTGAGTCCATGGCCAGAGACAAATCCTGCCTTCTGCAGAGCAGCCTCTTCTCAAACAACTCCATCGAGCCACCAGAGACTCTGAGGGTGGAGTTCAAGGAAATGACAACACACAAACACACTTTTCAGGGGCAACAATGCGTGCCAGGTGTCTAAGAATTCCATTCAGGAATTTGGAGTGAGTTTGGTGATTCGAGTCAGTCCTAAAGAAGCTGGAGGCGATCAGGGAGCAGAGAGACACACACACAATCTTACTGTTGGAGTTCCTGTTGGCGTGGTGTTCATGATATAGGATTATTTATAACACAACACTATTTAGTTTTAAATGGCTCTTCCATTTTGAAGCTTCAGCTAAATGTTAAGAAAATGGAATGGAAAGAATTCACTTGTTCTCCTTTCAGCAAAAGCAGATTTTTTTTTCTCACTGAAAGAAGCCCCACTTCATCAGATGCTACTTTGAGGGTGTTTGTGCAGAACAGTTCTTTTCTTTGTGATTTTTGGAATCAGAATTCTTACTTATCTTCCTGGTGGTGTTTTCAAGGTCAGAATGGGGCTGCATGGATGGTGTTTCCAATTAGAAGGGCTGCTGTTATCACTTAATGTGGACCAGGGGTTCATGTGGACCAGTAACCCACACCCCAGCAGCAAGGAACTCCAGTGACAAAATCTCTCCAGGACCTTCCCACTATGCCCAAGTTCACCTTTTCCCAGTGCATCCTGCAGAGGACATGAATCCCACAAATCCCTGACTGTCCTCTGGTCAGGGATGGAATTGAAGTTGATAGAGACACTCAGAACCAACAACTGTGTGCATCTCTGTCTTCTAATGACCCACAGACATGAAGGAGAGATGGTCTGCCCTGAGCTTGGTCTAAATCCCTCCAGGCACCAATCACCTGGGTTAATTCTGCATTAGAAATGTGCTGGGAAAGCAGCAGCCAGGATTTCCCGGGCACAGATTAGCTTGTTTGGAAATAGAGCATGAGAACTGCTCTTCGTGTCTATTTTTGTCAAAAGCTGCCTGAATTGCCACTCTTTTCAGGCCGAGGTGCCCTCTGCACAGTCTCAGTGTAATTATAAAGACTTTTGAGTTAAATCCCTGTTAATCTGAAGCCTTTAAGTGCTGTCTCCGAACGACGCTGAAAAAGAACCCCACCTGAGCCCCTAAAAGTGAACGGCCACAGACGAGAGGATGTGAAGCTCCTCCAGAGACCCCAAGAGGTTTCACTGGAAATGCTCCACCTGAATGTTCTGACAACACCAGCAAGGACAGGATTTAACTCTGTGCAAGCAGAGCAAAATCCCTCTTTGTAGGCAATGCCAGAAGGCAGGAGAGTCACACAAACCTGGCCCAACCTGACAGGAACACAACCATCTCTAGAAACTTCCGTTGCTATTTCTTGTTGAGAACTTAGTTTTTGTCACCTTGCCCATTAAAATACACTTTCTAGAACAACAGGCACAAAACCCCCACCCCAAACGTGATTACTTCAACTGGGAAGAGTAAAATGGCAAAATCCAAGAGGGGCTATTCGTGGAGGAAAAATCATATTGCACACTCAACAGCTGGTTCTTTGTGAAGGGCGCTTTGGTGGCAACTTCTAGTGGCCAATTCTTTGCTAAGATTTTCGAGTGTATCAAATCCAGCAGAGCTGCTTCCAGTTTGAATCCTGAAAATATCAGAAGGAGCCTCCTACACCGAGGTTTTTCAAACTTAATGATATTTGAACTCTACTGTTAGGAACCCTTCGAAGAGAAACACGCCTTAAGGAACTGCTGGAATGCACTGAAATGGGGGGAAAAAACTCCTCTTGCTAAGAAAAATAACACACAACTCCATTTAGAATAAAATCTTTTCCCACTCATTTCTGAGTAGGGATGGTTGGCATGAAACAACAGGACTCCACAAATCTATGCAATATATGTATATTTGAACACTATAATTTGACATCTGTTGCAGCACCTCCCTGCTGCCATTCCTTTTTCTGTTGCTGTTTTAACTCAGATGAGAACCACAGCCATTGGGAAGAATGTAAATCTGCCTACCACAAGCTGAAAGGATGTTGCAATCCTGCAAGTGAGGGAATAAAATACCCTGAAAAAGAAGGGAGCAGCATCTCAGTGCTGGAAAGGAAAGCCCAAGGAGTTCTGCTGTCTGCTTCAGAGAGTGCCCAGGAGAATCCCTTTTTCCTTAGCACAGATCTCCGGCAGCTTTGGACCCTGTGTGCCCAGAGATCAGCAACTAAGCCAAGCCTGCTTTTGTTGACTGCTCCACTCTGTCCCAGCCTCCAAAACAGGGTGGCCCAGCGTGCTTGGTAGGAATCATCCTTGCCATCACCTGAGCCAAGCATGGGAATTGTTTGGGTTGGTGTTGGCTGCCGGGAGCTAAAAATGTGCCAAGGGCTGTGCTGATAATTGAAGCAGTGGATGAATAAGATCTGATGGCTGTGCTCGTGTTCTGATGTGTTTTGGTTTGTCAGCAGGGATGAAACCCAACAGACTTGTCCCCAGACTGGGGAAGCAACATCTGCCAGGGCTTGGTGAGGGAACTTCCTGCTAAAAACACAGCTCCCACGGGCAGTTCCTTGGAGATGGGACAACATCAAGGCAATGTTTCAAAGGGTTTGTGACAGCACCAAACAGGGATCCTGCAAACCTCCTCTTGGCCTGGACACAGAAAGCCTGCAGGCCATGAAGGAAATAACTTCATCCCAGTTCTGGGAATGCTTTTGGCCTGATGGGAAAGAGGAAGGGACCCAGTTCGGATCACACCCGCCGGCCAAAGAAAGAGGTCTCCATTCAGAGATGTGTCAGCAGTGCACACTTTGTAACCTTATGCTTTGATGTTGTGTGGGGTGGCTTTAGTGGGACTGCCTCAGCACCACCCCGGCAGAGGGGACCGGTCTGCGGAAAAGAAGGAGCGTCTCAACATTCCTGGAGAGTACACAGGGCTGGCATCAATGAGGCGAGTCTGGCAGAGCGTTCCTGTGAGGGGGAGTGACAAAGTGACAAAAACGGATGTGGTGCAGCTGGTGCTGTCTCGCAGTGGGGTGGCTGAAGGCACCAGGGACACTGATTTCCGAGGATAACAGCAGGAAACTCTTTCTTCCTCCGCTTCCCACGCTTTGTACGCTCTGCAAAGACCTACGTGATGGGTAGCTGGCCAGAACTCGGCATCCACACATTAAGTTGTGCTCATCCTGGCTTATCTCCTGGGCTTTTTTGCCTTCTGCAAACGTCTTTGGGACCTTGATGTACATCACACAGGGGCTCCTGTGCCTGGTGGCCGTCCCCCCTCAGTGACCCTCTGTGTGAAGACGTGGGCGTTCTGAGGGCACTGAGAGCATGAGGTTGGTCAAAGGCCACTTAGGACATCTCATTTCAGGAGATTTCTACTGACTCAGTAATTCTGCTGCACACCCAGACTCAGGACTGTCGCCCCAAGCTAATGATACAAAAAATTTAATGATTTCTGAAGCGAGAGAATTATTTTCTTCAAAACTCAGCGATTTTGAGTTGTATCAACCTCAACTGCTCCACAGCCAGCAGGAGCAAAAGTGCAGAGTGGTCCCTGCTCAGCAGGGCATCTTTTCCATGGTTTTTTGCACATCTCAAAGTCTGTGTTCTTCCTGTTTATCCATGCTCTCCTAGATGCCCGATGAGAACGCCACACTAAAGCAACCTGAAACTAAAAAGAATTGAATTCCCATGTATTTCACTAACCAAGTCCACAGCACCTTTTCCTATGCTCTAATCCCAAACTTCCCATGAGAGGTATCTCCAGAAAGTCTGCAGCATGGAATTACCCCCCAAAAAACCCTGAATTTCCTGCTTGGAATCTGCTTGACAAGAATTCAAACCTCTCTCCATGCCTCAGGTTCCTGGCTGGCCCGCAGCTCCTGGGAACAGCACCAGCTAATGCTGGTGTAGAGCTCTGATGATGTAACCCCTTCCCAGCGATTACCACAGTCTGACAAAGCCTAAAATTGGCAGCACTGGCCCCCTGCCAGCACTGTCCCGTGAATGGTGACTCATCTTTCCTGGCTGGGCCGTGTCCCGTGTGTGACAGTGACACGTGGTACGGAACAGATGGGGTTTTATCAGCACTCCTAAAATAAGAGCCAGAGACGCGGCAAGGTGGTGGACAGAGAAGCTGCAGGTGGGGATGGGCGAAGGGATGACGTCTCTCTTTGGGCTGGCTCCAAATCCCGTTGGAAAAAAAGATTAAAAAAAGCTGTCCCTGGCTCCGACGGCTCCTGGATCCCACGGCGCTGGGACAATACGGCTGATGATGGGACAAGCTGTCCCACGCCAGCGTGCCTCAGGCTTGGCCTGCTCTCAGCATGCCAGAGCAAGGCGTCCTCGGTGCCACTGCCAACTGTGGAGATGGCTTTTTGATGCTGCTGGGAATTGGCCGGGGACCAGCGGCTCGTTTCCAGCAGGGCACCAAATTGCTCCCTGTCATCCGGCTTTGGTGGGAAGCAGGGGAAGGCAGGAACAGAGCCATATGCCCCAGTCTGGCAGAGCACTGGAGTCATATGAGTGGCCTCCCAGGCGAGCTGCTTATGAGTTCAGAGCTATCTGGGCCTCCTTGGGCTGCTGGTGAACATTTAAAGGGAAACTGTGGCGGAGTCAGGACAAGTTTTCAGGGCAGATTATCCCAGATCCTCCCTTCCCGGCAAGCACATGACTGGTGGGGTCCCTTTCCCATGTGGCAATGAGCAACTGCTTCTCTGCCCGTGCCTCTTCTGTCACAGGAAACCAGGACTGGGTGATGGATGTCTCCCACTTCTTTTACTCCCCAAGGAATGACACGAGAAGAATGGAAAAAGAAGATGCCTTCAGGCAAAGTTTTAGCATCTCTTTTTCTTCATAATCTGTCTCAGAATCTGAGCCAAAACCCAGAATGTGGCTCTGGTAGATCTTGTCCTCACCCCATCTCCTGCTACTGAGGATTTCATAAGGCAAAGACTTCTTTAGTCATTCGGTGAAGTTCTTTTGGTGGATCTTAGGGAAAATGCATCCATCTTGGAAGAGAATTTTTGCTTTGGAGAAATAGGACTTTCCCCCACAGAATCTGCAGATGTTGAATTTTGCACTGATCCCCGTGGGATCTGGTGCCTGTGTAGAGTGAACCCTGGTTTATTTATGAGGTTACGGGACTCTTCATAAATGGGGACAATTTTGCATTGTGAGGTCACAGAGATTGGATTTGGGGGTTTGGATTCCTGTCTGAGCATTGTTGGACACACCTGCTTGGCCCAGGCCAGCATGAAGGGTCTTGCTTTAACTTTTAGTGCTCCTTCAAGTGGTGGAAAGGATGAAATTTCAAATCTCATGAGTCTTTTTTCCACTTTCATTAAGATTTTAGTCTCTTCAGTTATGTTCAAGCCAGTGTGGATGTCATTTGAAAATCACATTTTGACCACCCACAGGCTGGAGGTCCCTTTCTAACTCAGTTGACCAGTTGAGCCTTCTAAACTAAGTGGCAGGGAAAATCATCTTTAGTGTGCCCCTGCAGAAAGAGACCGTAAATGATCATAAATGGTCCCCAGACGTGGTACAGAAGAGGGAGAAGATGATAAAAAATAGGACTGTGCTTTGGGAAGGACAAAATGATTTGCAAACTCCACCAGGATAACTCTGCAGCCAGCACACATCTGTAGCTCAGATGTCTGAAACCCAATTTAATGCCTAATTTGTATCACTCTGCTTAAAAAAGATCCCCAAAACCCCTTAAGTTAATGTTGCTTTTCCTTAAATACATGAGCAGCTTCAGCCTACTTTTGGGGGTTGTGGAGAGTGCCAACACCTCCCAAAATCCCAGAGATTCCAGCAGGGCTTTGCAAAATGAAGGCTTATGCTGCAAATCTCTTTCAGATCAACTGCAGGGTTATAGAGGAGGTGGACACAGCATCTGTGGAGAGGTGTGACTTTTTTTGGAGTGAAAATTCTGAAACCTGCAGCCTGGTGCAGGCAGAAATCGTTGTGTAAAGAGCTCGTGACGAGTGGAAGGACGTTGGGGCTTCTGCTAAATCTCATTAAGCCTTAAAGAAGCGATGTGAAAAAAAAAATTAAGTGAAAGCAAACCTCTTTAAGAGGGGATTTATGCCAGAGAAACTGGAATCCCTCTCACCTCCCTGCCTGCCTAGAGGTTGGGTGTCTCCTTTAAGCTGGTTTGATCTGCTCCTTCCTACTTGGAGCGGAGGAAGCGGCACCTCTGCGGGGTGAAGGGGGTTAAGGATGGTTTGTTCTGCAAGCAGTGAGGTGGATTATCTGCTGGGAGTGGTTATGGAATGAGGATCTGGGTTTCTGGGCTTTTTCTGTTGTTAATGTTACGTTTCCCCCTGCAAATACGTGATTTAAATGAGGGGAAGTGCTCTGGCCTTTGTTGCCCAGGAGTCTAAAGGATGGACACCCTTCTATCCTCTCCTAAACCTCAAGCACAGTTAGGGTGACTGAGGAACGATGCTTCCTCCTCTCCAGCATCCCATCCCCTGCTTCAGCCTAACCCTAAGGATGGGTCTAAATGCATCACCCAGATGCTAAATGCTTCTGTCCAGATTCCCTGGAGAAAGGTGCTGCTGGAGGTTGAGCATCTCATCCCACCTCCTTCAGCTGCTTTGGACATGGGCTGATCCATGTGTTGGATCCATCCTTTTCCCCTGACCTTCTCCTGACTCTGTTTTGAGCCCACCCAGCTGTGGTTGTGGCAGATGAATCCTTCACAGAGGCCCTGCCTACCAACACCAGCTCCTTCCATATGGATATTCAGGAGCTGACATCTTTCCATTTGCTCCACCAAGCAAAGAATTCCAGCTCAGGCTCTCAGCGTTCCCCTTCCGCTGCCCACCTGATGGAGGACACGGAGTTCTCCCCTCTTTTCTCTCAGTGCTCTTTTCTGCTCTTCCTCAGGCAAGGGAGGATCTGCTCTGCCTTGTGCTGGGGATGTGATAAAGGAATGAATCCTGACCCTCATGAAATCCCAGGGGTCTTGTCCCAGGCTTTACTGAGGCTGGCTCTTGAGCTCAGACTCCAGCTCCAGCACTTCTGCTGCTGGACATTCTCACTTTTGGGTGAAACTGCTCCGTTCTTTGAGTGCCGAAGGCACAACAGACACAGGTCCCACCCAAACCTCTCACACAGGTACCTCTCAGGGTCAAATAGTTCTTGCAAGGCATGATGAGGCTGTTCCTTCTTCCACCCTCCCAACAGATTGAAATTAAGCATCATCCTGGTCGTATCCCTTTCTACTCATTCTTCCAAGACCAGCCCTTTCTGCCACCATGCTGGGTGGCAGAAATGCTTTGGAGGAGATGCTCTGGGTCTGAGCAAAGACCTCCAGTGTGTTCACTCTTCTTTCCTCAACAGCTCTCTGAACAAGGAATTAGGAGACAAAAGCAAAACCTCCTGATAGCCTTTCCAATAACTCCCTTTCTAAAGCTCCTTAAATAGAAGTTGACCTATTTGGGGAAAAGTGAAGCCTGGGCTTGGCGTTGCAATCTAAAGAGCAGAGAGGGCTGGGGCTTGGAGGAAGGATGTATGCCACAGGAAATGGTGAACTGACCTCGTCTGGTACTAAATGAATCCATACGAGTCCGTGGGGGATGTATGGAAGCAGCTGGAGCCTGGACACATCAGCAGGGGCTGTACCTGGGCCTTTCAGCCCTTCCCTGGGCTGTTTTTCCATCGTGCATCCCTCAGGGACGCAGCTGATGCCACCCCTGTTTTTAAAGGCAGAACTGGCCCATTCCTGTGATGAGCCACGCTCCCACAGACTCGATGAGCCAGGAGAGACTTGATTTGATTTTTAAACACACTGCCTTCCTAACAGCATCCATCTCCCTTTGCTTTCCGCCTGCTTTAAGGGAAAATCTTTGATGTTCCCTTTCCCAACGGCTCCTCTGAGCATTTAATTTGCTTTTATATAATTACGGACCGGCCGGGAGGAGGAGGAGGAAGAGAGAAGCACTGAACGGGCATGGAGGAGCTCTAGGAAACCTCGCACCGGAGCCAAGGAGCGCTGAGCAAGCTCTCATCCATCAGCGCCCGCATCCCTGGCACGGGCGGGGAGGGAGGCAGGCAGAGGATGCGCTGGGGACCCGGCGAGCTCGGCTGCTGGAGCGTGGCAGGCAAAGAGCCCTCCAGGGCTCGGGGAGGCAGGCGGGGACGTGCGCTGCCTTGGAAGAGAGCGCAGCCGGCTCGGCGCGCTGGAGGAGCAGAGGAACTGCAAAGCCGAGGAAGGGAGGGCAGGGGGATGCTGGAAAAAAATGATGCAGCTCGTTCAGTGGATTAGGCAGCCGTGCCTGGAAGTGGCAAAGTGGAAGAGCCAGGGATTTGGAAGCCTGGAGGGATTATTCGCCCGCCTTGTCTGACTTGCAACACAACAGAGGCCAACAAACTTCACCCGGCGCTTTCTGCGGCGAGTCCGGCAATCCGCAGAACGCCCTGGCAAACCTCCTGGGCTGTGATTTCTGCATTTTCAGTCGGGTTAATAACGTTGGAAGCAGCGGGGAAAGGGGGCTGGCAAACGCGAGCCGTAGAAAGGCATATTCATCATGTCAGCGCTTTGGAGGCCTGGAGAGCTCGTGATGAGAGGTTTCAGGGAAAGACTGCACAAATAGGAGGAGGGAGGCCTCCATAAACAACTGTGATGGACATGCTGGAAGTGCAGAGGAAAGGGAGAGTGTTCGGGCTTCCTGATGCTGTAGACAGTGGTGACCTTGGTAAAATCAGCAGAGTTTAACCCCAAAGTGAATTCCAATTTCAGCTCCTACCTCAGCTCCAAAGACTCCTCAGAAATGACAGGCCCCAGCCAGGCTGTCTTTGGGAAGCTGAGTGTCACCCCTGGTCTGTGAATTGAGCAGGGGCTGAATAACCCAGCAGCTCCATTGTTGGTCCTTGGAAAGGACAATTCTCCCTCAGGCTGATCACTCTCAGCGTGGCCATGGGCTGGGAGAGCTGCTCATCCCAGGGCTGGGACAGGGCCACGTCCCTCTCAGCTGGGACAGAGGCCCCATGCTCAGCACACCACAGCAGTGATGGGCACCAGAATTGCCAAAATATTCCCTGTGGTGGCTTCCAAGCCTCGTTTCATGTGTCTGCCTTTGAAACCTCCACTACATCCCTGTCCCTACACCGTCCCCTCCACTGCCTTGCCCTTCTCTTTTCCTGGGCTTGGTGAGAACCATGGTACCAAAGACAAGACCTTAATTCCTGGGCACTCATCAGAAAAGGTCCTACAGCATTTAGTTATTAAAAAAACCCCATTTTTTACACTTGACACCAGCAGAGCATTGCATAGGCATTGAACCGTTTGTCCTCACAACACAAACTCAAATCTGGCCAGTTTTATCACCCTACTTATGTAAGGAGGGAAACTGAGGTAGGGAATGGTTGTGTCTGCCCAGCGCCTGGCGACAAACGAGTGGTGCCAGAGCAGCAGAGCCTGACAACACCATCATTCCTTTAGCCTGGACTGGGCATAGAAGAGCTGAATCCCATCTTTTCCTTGACACTGATTTTTTTTTTTCTTTTTTTATCCCTCAGAGGAACGAGCAGAAATTTTACCCAGCGAACGCAGCAGCAGAGATTTGTCCCAAAGCGGCAGCCCCCGGGCGGGGCGTGGGAAGTGAGCAACACATCCATCGGCTGCCGAGCACTGGGATCGGAGGGGAGAGGCTGGAAAGGTGGGGAGGAGAGGGGGCCACTTACATGGTAATGCTTCTGCACGGTTCTTTTGGATCATTATGCAGAGCTGTAGCACCAGTTGAGGGGCGCTCTCGAGGAAGGTTTCCAGGAGGCGCAGCATGTTTACGTCTGCATATTCGTACATCATAGCCCAGTAGAAACGCCGCTGGTGTTCCTTCCGCCTCTGGCTCTGGATCCCCAGGTACATAGTTCGGATATACCTGCAGGAAACAGGAGGGAAAAGCTGGCCGTGAGGTGTTGGCGTGCAGCAAAACCTGCCTGGGGGGGACTGGGAATCCGAGGAGACATCGGGGTCCGCACAGTTCTTCCACTCACTCCTGCAGGATCTGAGGAGCACTTTTAGAATGTGACCAGTTGGAAAAGACCCCCCAAGATCATCAAGTCCAAGGTTAAACTGGATGCCACCCTGAGAACAAAACCATGTCATGAAGTGCATTTGGTGTTGCAAGGGTGGGAAAACTTTAACAGGTACCACCCAAACGTGAAGCCTGGGGGTAGAAAGTGCTTGTGAAGCACAAGGAAACAGCTCCCTCACTTAATTTGCACCACGAGAAGAGAACCTACATGAAAAATACTGGTCCTAACAATTGGCAGTGGCTTGACAGACCATCTAAGCCCCTTCAGCTTAAAAACTCTGGTACAAAGCTTCTCTCACAAACCCCAGAGCTGAAGAAGTGTTTGGACAGGCACATTGTGGTATTCTTGAAGTTGGCCAGGAGTTGGACTTTGATATTCCTTGTGGGTCTCTTCCAGCTCAGAATATTCTGTGATTCTATGATTTGACCTTATTTCATCACAGGTGGAGCAACGAGACGCCACCTTCACCTGCAGCACGTGTGACCCACAGATGTGAGAGGCCACAGTTTGTCACTGGTCAGCTCTGAGACTTTGGGCAGTGAGGGAGTATAAGGAGGTGTCTCCTGCATGGTCAAGCACAGCTCTACCTTTGCCTCTGTCTCAGGACTCGTGGGTTTTAAGAAAAGACCCCTCACAGGGTCCTTTTTAATGCTTGTTGATATCACAGAATCCCAGAATGGTTTGGGATGGAAGGGACCTTAAAAATCATCTTGTTCTAACCCCCTGCCATGGGCAGGGACACCTCCCACTATCCCAGGTTGCTACAAGCCCCGTCCTGCCTGACCTTGGACACTTCCAGGGATCGACAATCTAATATTGGGTCTTGTTCCTGCTCATCCTGAGCGATGGCTGCAGCCTGGTTTGGGGTGGGAACCGTTTCACCTCATGCCGACCCTAAAGCTGGTCACCTGAGCCAGTCAGGAGTTGGAAATGTCCCCTCCCGGGACTGTTCATCTGTCCCAGCCCCGCTGCCAGCACGGCAGTGGGAACCAGCGCCTTCTGGAGGCTCTGGGAGGGGCTCCCGGCACGAACTGGGGTTTGGCCAAAACGATTAGATCATTCCCTGCCACTCGGGCGAGACCGCACAGCCGGGGAGAGCGGGAGGGGAGGACGCAAACCTGCACAGCCTCCGCATCTCCAAATTATACCCAGGGACGGGGAGCCGGGAGGGAAGCAGAGGCAGCCCTGCTTTCTCCAGCATCTTGTCCTTCCTGCCCGCTCGCAGGCGACAGGCGCCGGGGGCGAAAAATCCCGAAAGAGGACGGCAAAGGACGCAAAAAGTGACGCAGGAAAGCCACCAGATGGGGCTCGACACTCGAGAAAATGCTCCGCCAGTCACACACGACACTGGTGACACTGGTGTGACATCCACAGCACACCCCGAGTGGGATGGGAATGGCCGTGGGCCACCTGCTCTCCCAACACGCCCAAATCCACCACCCGCACTTGGCACTTCCCTGGAAGACCCCAACCCCAGGAGCTGCGGCACAACACAGGGATCCTGCCTTCCCTTCACACCAGGAATTAAAAAACTGCAGTTTAGCTGGACAGGCAAAGTCAGGGAGAGCGTCGTGGCTCAAGGAGAAAGCAGAGGAAAGGAGAATGCAATGGTTTTTATAATGTCAGTGACACAGGGCCAGCAAAAGCCAAGTGGTGGTGCCCATAAGGTGCTGCCCTCCATCACCTCTGCCAAATTCTTTCCACCAAATCTGTCCTGTGGTCTTGGATGGTCTCCCCTTCCCCAGAAGCTCCCATTCCTGCTGGCTCACAAAACCTAAACTCCTCTTTGGAAGGTTAAAGCACTCATTTCTCATCACCTCAGCCACAGACAAGAAGAATTCATTGGTTATCACCCTGCAGCAGTCTTTTACCTGTTTGCACATGGTTGCCATGTAAACCCTTCTTTTCTCCAGACTAAAAAAAATCACAGCTCCATAGAACCATAAAACTATTAAGGTTTGAAAATACCTCTAAGATTATCGAGTTCAACTGTTCCCCCAGCACTGCCAAGGCCATCACTAACCCATGTCCCCAAGTGCCACATCCACGTGGTTTTTAAGTCCCTCCAAAGATGAGGACTCCACCAGCTCCCTGAGCAGCTCTTTCCAACGCCTGATAACCCCTTCCCTGAAGAAATTCTTCCTGATGTCCAACCTAGACCTTCCCTGGTGCAGCTTGAGTCTGTTCCCTCTCATCCTGTCCCTTGTTCTTTGAGACCAGAGCCCGACACTCCCACAGCTGCACCCTCCTGTCAGGGAGTTGTAGAGGGCAAGAAGGTCCCCCCTGAGCCTCCTTTTCTCCAGAAAAAACTTCTTTCAGTGCCTTCTCGCAGCTCCCATTTCCTACACCTCTGCTCTCCCACATGGCTGTTGCCAACAGCTGTCTCCATTTTTGGATGATTTTTAAGACCATCATTATTTTCCCGAGCCCTCCAGGTTGGCTGAACCGAACTGCAACAATGACATTGAGCCACTCAAAGAGATTAAGAAGAAATTATCAGAAGGGACACAATGATTTCTCCTGGATCTCTGGGGTTGGGGTCAATCTCCAGGGATTCACCACTGACCAAAGAGTTTAAGCATAAATTTTTCTTACTGACCACAGAAAGGGGACGTGGCACCAATCCATGGAGGCAGAAGGCATGGAAAAACATTCAATTACATGGGATTGACACAGTGTCCTGATCCTGTCTCCATCAGTGGCAAAGACAAAAACACCAAGTTTGCCCTGACTGCTGAGCCCACGACCTTTGGCAAAGGTCACTTGCATTGTGCCTCTTCCATGGATGGGGAAACTGAGTCAGAGAGCACCAAAAAGTTGCTCTCGAGGGTTTTTTTTGGCATCAAAGCCCAGATCTTTGAGTGTTGTCCCCTGCCTCTAAACACCACATGAGAGGAGCACAGCCCTACCTGCTCATGTGCCTCCATCCAGCGTGGACATAATTCCTTCACACCATAAATCACAGCCCTGCCCCATCTGACCCCAAAGGACAAATCTGTCCCTATCCTATGGGACTGTGACCTCAGGAACCCTTTGGCAAATGTTGGACAGCGTGAGCAAAGCAGCTAAAGGTAAAGAAATTTCCCTACTTACTCTCTTTGATCCATGAAAAAATATAGTGCTTTCTCTTCAGCATTCTTCAGACCTAAATCTGGCAAAGAGAGGAAAGGGAGGACTAAAATCCCATTCCTTCTTAATGCCAGTGGATTGTGAGAATAACTGGGAAAATATTTCTACCTCATAGGATTTCACCAATTAATAAATACCTACTTAATTAATCGACATAAAATTTCACCCAGCTCCAACATCGATAATTCTTAACCCTATTTCCAAACACCAACGTACAAAACCGATATAACCAGTTTTATTCCAGCTTGTCTGTTTCCCTGTGGTATTTTATTTACTTCCTTGAGGGTCTTTCCAACCTTTCCTAACACTGGTTAAGTGTAGACAACTTAAGAAGAAAGAAGAAAAAAAAAATAAAAAAAATCAATGTCATTTCACCTGAAATTCGTTGTTCTCGGTCAAGCTGGTGGCAAACAGGCTTCTATAATTAGACTTTTAAATCCATATTCAGGCCTGATCTTCAGTCTTTAGCAACACGATGCTTCCTCTTATGTCAGTGAAAGCCATTCACTGCTCCGTGCTTTTGAAAATCAGGCTAATTTATTTATTTAGGAGCTTAATTTTGGAGACAGGAGCCTAACTTTGGGCTTTTTTTTTTTTTTTTCCTGAATGCCGGCTATTTTTATATACGAGTGTGTGTATTTGTGTGTATTTTTAGTTCTAAGTCTCATCACGGCTTCGAGAGATAGAACTAATTTGGGGTTGGGAGGGGGATTGGGGTGATTTTTTTTTTTTTTAATTTTTTTTTTTAGTTCACAAAGGATTGGCCGTCCCCTCCCTGCTGGCAGGGTTCCCAGAATTCCTGTTGGTATAATTACCCTCACGCTTATTTACTACGTATGTCACAGCAGCACACGAACTGCTCGGGTCAAAGTCACTGCCAGAGCGCCTTTTTAGGGAGCCAAATCCACCAAATGTGGTCAAAAAACCTTTGGAAAGAGCTGCAGGAGCCCACCAGGAGGGAGAAGAGGAGATGTTCCTGCTGTAAAAACAACACCCACCCTGTGCTCTGCGGAAAAAGCTGCTCCGTGTGGATGACAGAGAATGGATTCTGGAGGCCGAGGCCCTGATTTTGTATCATGAAACAAAGCAGACCCAACACCAGCCTTTGCCCTTGGCCAGCTGGCAAGGCTGGACTCCGTGTGCCTACGTCCATCTAGCTGGGCCTGGCCAGAATTTCCAGGGATTGTGTTGACAATTGAACGGGGGGAACGATTGCAGTGTGGTGCCTGGGCCTTGGCACGGCTGGATTTACAGAGGTGGCTCCCAGTGCCACCAGGAAACGTAGGAGGATGCCTCTGGCCACGGGCTGGTTGAGGGGAGGAGGATGTGGATGTGTCAGAGGCTCGTGGGAGCACGGAAAGGCACATCAGGACAGGCCCTGGGCTGTGCTTTGAGGACAGAAGGGTCCTGGTGTCCTGTCCCACCCAGCCACAAGCTGACCAAGGGCAGGAATCTCAGTCTGATCACTTTTCCTGAGGCCAGTGGACGAAGACACCAGAAATAAACTCTCTCATCCTCCAAAACCTCCAAAACCATCTCCCTGCTCAACATTGAGAATGATCCCTGTCCCTTATAGATTAGTGAAAACTGCACAGGTTACAATGATTTGGGAGAGTCCGAATATGCCTGGACCAATCTAATGACGATACTCAGAATTTGGCATGGAAGCACGGAATATCCTGAGTTGGGAGGGACACAAAAGGATCATTGAGTCCAACCCCTGGCCCCACACAGGGCATGGTGAAGCTGCAATGCTCATGAGGAGACCTTGAAATCACCTGAATTATTAGTACAGGTATGTGGAAAATGGATTTTGCTCATCCCCAGCCTTCTGGTGGGGTGGGATGTTGGAGAGACAGCTCTGATGCTGTGGGAGCTCTGCTGTGTGGTAGCCAAAACATTGGGGTGTTACTGACACCTTCCCAGCTCCAAATGCAAAGCACAGCAGTGTGGGGGCTGTTGTGGGGAAAACAAACTCCATCTCAGCCAGACCCAACCGCAGAACCACAGAATCTCTGAGGCTGGGAAACATCTCTAAGATCAAGTCCAACCATTGACCAGCACCTCTGTGTTCAACCCTGAACCACGTCCACAAATGCCATATCCACACTTTTTGAACACTTCCACGGATGGTGATTCCACAACGTGATGGTGATCCCACAACGTGGCACAGCTTGAGGCTATTCCCTCTCCTCCTGTCCCTGTTCCCTGGGAGCAGAGCCCGACCCCCCCAGCTGCCCCCTCCTGTCAGGGAGTTGTGCAGAGCCACAAGGGCCCTCCTGAGCCTCCTTTTCTCCAGGCTGAGCCCCTTTCCCAGCTCCCTCAGCCTCTCCTGGTGCTCTGTTCCCTTCCCTGCACACGCTCCAACCCCTCCAGGTCTCTCTTATTGGGAGGGTCCCAGAACTGTCCCCAGGACTGAAGGTGCCCCAGCAGTGCAATCACAGGGGATGGGCACTGCCCTGGTCCTGCTGGACACACCATGGCTGGATATTCCATCCAGGAAGCCCTTCTTGGCCACCTGTCACTGTGCTGGCTCGTGTTCAGAAGTACACCCTGGCACTACAGGAGCGTGGGTGTGACTTTGGTGGCGCACATCACGTGGATGGGCACCATCCCATGGCACCAACCTTCTCCCTGGTGCTCCCTCCTGGAGGAAGGGGATGGGAATGGGCTGTGTCATTCAGCTGAGGGCTCACCCTCCTGCCACCTCACCCTCTTCCAAGGGGCCTCGTGCCCTGGAGAGAATCCCAGATTAAAATCCCACTCCTCCGAGGGGAGGAAAGGAGGACATGTGGAACTGCTGGGCTGGAAGGCTGGGAGCAGAGGCTGCCTGAACATCCCATTACGATGAGGTTACGTGAGGCCAGATCTCAGCTGGAGCGAGCTGGCATCCACAGGGCTCTGGCAATTTACACCAGCTGTGGCTTTGGCCCGCTTTTTTAATTTTAATGAATTATTTTCATTCTAACTGATATAAAAGCAATAGGAGACGCGGCGCTGGAGTGACAGGGGAGCACGAAAGTGAAACGCTGTCTGTTAAAAACCCAAAATCAAACTTAGAGTTGCCATCACCATTAATATGCTCAATATCAACATTTGTTAGTTGTTTTCTTTGTTATAATGTCACATGCCAGTGATAAGGATTCACAGATGGATTATTATTGTTCCTAGTTCGAGTATCAAAATAGGAATTACAGGGTCCCATCCGGGTGCTGGTATTCCACAGCTTTGTCTGGCTGCTCCCACAGCATCAAACTCTTCCACAACAAGGGGATGCATCCCAACTACCTCTGGGGAATTGTTCGTGGTCTGGCCTGAGCCTTGAAGGGTCTGCAGGATTTATTTACACCACTGCTGGTTGTGTTGGCCCAAAACTATACTGAACTGGGAAAGATCACTTTCTGTATCAAAATCAAGAAAGGGATCCTCATTTTCGCACAAACTCTAATCCAGCCTCCTCACAGGTCATCCTGACCACACACACCTAAATGATCATTTTGATGACATTCATCAGGGCCCTGATGTTCAGAACTGGGGTTCTCGGTGCTTTCTGACAACTTTGGGGGATTTCCTCATACAGTTTATGCAAAAAAAGTGAATAAAATGCAACAAGAAGTGGGTTCATCAAGGGGTTTAGTCCTTCTGCCTTGCAGTTTCTGACCTAAGTCTTATCTACTTGTTTCTATCAGCTCCTATTAAGGAATTAATAATTCGTATTACAAACTCTTGCTTTTTGCCAAATGTGCAAGTGAAATTTGTATTTGAAGGAATGATTGTCCCAGTCTCCTGCTGCACAGGAGAAACTGTTACAACCTCATGTTCTAAGCCAGTCTGAGGCTGTTTCAAAGCACAGATGGCTTTACTACACACCAACCTCAAAAGATGCATCTGATTTATAAAACTTACATTGGGAAGGATCATATTGTGGAATCACAGAAGAATTTAGGCTGGAAGGAGATTTGAGAGGTCTGTGGGCCAAGGCTCCCATCCAAGTGGGGATAACTTTGAAGTTAGAGAAGGTTGGTCGCGGTCTGGTCAGGTTGAGTTTTGAAAATCTCCAAGGATGGAGATTCCACAGCCCCTCTGAGCAAACTATTCCAGCATTTAACCCCAATCCCTGCAGAATCATGGAATCTTTCAGCTTGGAAAAGACTTGTTGGAGCACTGAGATCAACCATCAATCCTGCACCATGGTCACCACCAAACCGTGTCCTCGAGTTCCACGTCCACACATTTTTTGAGCATTCCCAGGGATAGTGAAATGATTTTCAGCCCAAGATCACTTCCATTACTTGAAGAAAGTCTAAAAATCCAAAAGTCTGAAAGTCTAAAAGTTTATCCCCCCTTGGAAAGAGTCAATTCCATCCAATAGTTGGAGAGGCAATAAAATCATGACACTGTAGGAGTTTTAGGGTCTGGTTCCCACAGCTGTGGTATTTGCAGGCTGATTTAACTCATGGCTGATAATTTGGGGGTTCTATACACAAAACAGGGCTCAGTGATTGATGTTTCCAGAGCAGTGTCCCCAGATCCTCTGAAATTATTGCTTTGGTGGCAGTGCCAGACGAAGGGGACACAAACCTACACTCCCTCCTCAGGGGCAGCGCTCCTGGTCTTGGTTCAAATCCCTTTTTCCTGATGGTTTAAGTGGATATTTGGGACTGTGAGAGCACAGGCAGGGCTGCAGGTGTGATTTCATCCTGCTGACAGACACTGGGGTCACAACCTCCAGCAGCTGCACAGGGCAGGAAAGTGGGGCAAGGGCATCACTGCAGGTAAAACTCCAGAGGCCAAAGGTGCAGGAGCTGCTCGTGTTGCTCCATCTGGGGGATGTTTGTGGGATTTGTCTCTGTGACTGCTCTCCTTCCCCAGCTGCAGAGCAATTTTCTCTGACTCAGAGGCTGAAAGATCGCAACCAGAAGAAGAGAAGCGAATCATAAGGAAGTGCTAGCCCTAAGCAGCCCCACTTTTTGGCACTGATTTGTCAATCCTTCCCCAGTCTGGCTGTCATTGAACTATCTGTGCTTGGCCAGAGCCTGCCCAGTGTTTCTTTATTTGCAAAAACAGCCATGAATGTGTTGTTGACATGTTCACCACAATCCCGATTTTGGAAGCAGCCAGGCAGCCTCTCCTTGCTGCATCCCCATGGCTGCAGGGTTCCCCTGGCTGCAGAATCCCCATTTCCAGATCTCTGCTCAGTAAATCAATACAGAATCAGAGAACAGCTTTGTACCATTGTTTTGACCCTGGCTGGTAGAAATCATGTTTGTGTTTTCACTTGTCAATTATTTTGCGAGTCGTAGAGCTCTAGAACAGGAAAACAAACCCCAAGACCTCTCCAGCACCACGGCATGAATGCCCTTTTTTTGATTTTAGTGTGGGAACCATCTCCATGCTGCACGAAGGAGGAGGCAGAGTCGCGGGGGCTGCTGGAGAGGGTATCCAAGTGATGGGTGCTGCAGAGACGTGTCACAGCTTCTGTCACATGTGGGATGGTCCTAGCACTGAGCCAAATGCTCTCTTTTATCACAGATTCCCCCCTTAAGTTAGTTATGAATACTCAAACCCCATGCCCTTCCCTATTTTGCACGTTTATTTACTTAAAGGATACTCCGACACTCGGTGCTATGGCCTCTGGCAAAGCCTTCTGTTTTAAATCAAAGCTGTTACACAGCTTTACACAGGGGCGAGGAAGTTGGACTCAGACTGAGTTTTTGCTTCAAGTGTGTTTCTGAAAATAAGGTTTAGTGTCAGGGATCTCCTCTTGGACGTAAAACTGATCCCAGTCCTGTAGAAACAGCTGCAAGCCTTGAAAGTAAGCAGAGGGGGTTTGATTGACTTGTCTTGGCTCCAAGCAAGGGGAGTTTCAGGGAAATTCCCTGAAATCCCAAATAAATGCCTGAGGACTTCCAAAACGTAAGTTTTTCAAGCACATGATGTTTAGAGGCGCATGGGAATAGTCACCTCACCCTTTGAGCAGGATGGGTCACGTTACAGTGTTTTAACCCACACGGTCTTGAGAAGCGATTTGGCATCGTGGACTCACCCGAGCCACGGGATATGTCAGGAGAGGAGAAGCTGGCATTGCTCTGGGATACCAGTCAACGGCAGGGACACATCTTCATCTCCTCATGGAGATCTCTCAGTGGAGGAGGAAGAGCAGGAGATGGGAAAACCATGACTTTTACTGTCAGTGAGTCCCTTGGAGATGGAGTCACTCTAGGGTTTTCCCTTCTAAGGGTTTCCCACTTCCTGAGGAGTTTAAGAAACCAGTTTGGGGTAGTGGGTCCAGAGATCTGAACAGACACTGCAGATTGCCTGTGGTCTGGACCCTCAAAACCCGATGTGGACCCCAGGACTGCAATAACAAAACTGGGAGTTTGTTCCCTCACTCGGAGACATTTCCATTCCCATACTCTGGCTGCTGGAAAAGACAAGGGGGTCACATCTGCCTCTGGGAGAGCAGAGAACAGATATGGATTCCAGGAGAGCATTCCCTGAATTTACAGTATTTACTCTCTCCCCGGCCATCAGGGTGACTGGTGCTTCAGCAGGACCTGGAATCACCAGACAAGACTTTTCCATGCAGCAAAGCCTCTCCTAACCCCTTGCGGACAGCGGCTTTGTAGAGCTGAAGAGGTGGATGCTCCAGGATTTCCTAATAGCACGCCAGAAAAACCCCCGCCAGGAAGGGTTTAGGGGGAAAGGATTCTGCCTAGGAAAAGGGGAGCTGGTTCTTGAGGAGCTGGTGCAGCTGACAAGAAGCTGCTGCCTGCTGCAGAGCCGCCAGGGTCAGAGCCGCGGCTCGCTGCCAGCTGCCTAGCGCTCTGCCCGCCGTTTGCATCCGGAGCAGGGCTCCCAGAAAATCCTCGGGATGCTGCTGGGCAGCTACCAGGGATGCCTGAGCTCTCCCCAGCCTTGCCGGGGACCGTCGCAGAGCCGGGACTGTGCGTTCAGCAGCACATCCCCGGCTCCGCTGTGCCGCAGGGGTCAGAGGCATCCCTGGAGCAAAGCTCCCGACGCGGCGGCTTCGCACGAGGGCTGAGACTGTCGCCTTCGCTTTGCCATCTCTTTGAGGAGAAGGAGCTAAAAATTGGGTGAGCGCCTGTGAAATCCTGGAAGAACAGCTTCAGATCATGGCTATTTTTAGTTCCACAGAAGCTGCGCATACATTAGCGAGGGCCTGCCTTCCTCTCCGGGCTCGGAGAAATCGCACGATGTCCTCCCAGCCTGCCAGGAAAGAGTTTAACCCTTGTTGTCCCACCGCAGTCAGCCCCAGCCGGCTGCACCTCAGCATGGATCGTGGTGGGGACCGGAACAAGGGCGAGAAAGGTCTTCATGGGCATTTTGGACCTTGCAAAAGTAAAGGAAGAACTGGTGGGGTGTCGTTGCCCCATGGACCTTATACCATTATGTGTGGTGGGAGGAGCAGGGAGTGGAAGAAAATTCCAGCACAGAAATGGCATCTGACTGCCACCACCGCCAGCCCTGGCTGAGGAACAGCCACACCACGGGCTGAGAGGGGCAGGGAGCAGCTCAGAGTTTGCAGAAGCTGAAAGTTGATTCCGCAGCCCCGGTGGCCTCTGGTGATGGCCGGGACAGATGCCATTTGTGAACTGCCACGTGTTGCCTTCAATTCACCCAGCACAGAATTATAGAATCACAGAATGGTTTGGGCTGGAAAGGCAAATAAAACTCATCCAGTTCCACTATCCCAGGTTGCTCCAAGCCCCGTCCAACCTGGCCTTGGACACTTCCAGGGATGGGGAAGTTAAGCACCATGAGCTCCTTAATCCAAATCTGCAACCTTTTAGCCACGCAATCTCCTGGGAAACAAAACCTCATCACCACACAGGCTCCTCAGATCCTTGGTGTCCCATCTCCTTCCTCCCACTGGCCGTGTCTCCGCTTCTCCGGGCACATCAGGCCAGGAAAACCACGGCTGGGACTCATAGCGGGAATGAGGACAGGGATGAGCTCACCAGCCCGCTCAAACGCGCAATGCCTTTCAGCGCACAATTAACAAAAAAATAATTGCAATGCTCATTCCTACACTTTTTTTCTCAAAGGGATGAGGAGCAAAGCCGGATCCCTGTGCTTCACACCCACAGCGCCTGTCAGCTCCGCGGCCCGTGCACTTTAACATTTTCCAGCTCTTTAATATTTATCACCTCTGCTGCTTTGTATTACTCATCAGCTATTCCTGGCCAGAGGAAATGCACTGGCGGGTTCTGGAGCGTGCACGTTCCCTGTTCTTTGAGGGGGCCACGAGTACAACAGCTCCTCACAAACGCACTTGCTGCCGGGCCAGCGCAGCCTCCCGGGGCTTTGGAGAGACAGGAGACTCAGACATCTCCTCACAGTGGCTTTCCAAAGGCCACCAGGATGTCTTAAGCCATCAGGAGAGGAGACACAGCCTTTTTGGAAGGTACAGGAGCCCTTCCATGGCTGCATTATGCTGATCCCTGCAGAAACATCCCGTAGGAAGCTCACCTGAGCATCCTTCCCTGCTTCACTCGCCGCTGTTCTCCAAGTCTCCTCCAGCCCTGTGATTAACCACAGGCCTGCCAGCAGCTTTGCCTACTTGCAGGATTTCTCCCAGCTGCTGCTGGCTCCCAGTAAGGATAGATATAATAATATGCAGCAAGCCAAGCTGTGCAGGAGCCTGTGGGTGGCTGCACTTGCAGTTGTTTCATTTAAGAGGCAACTCAGGGTTAAGACTGGTTCTAAACAACATTGCAGAGAGGACCACCTTCTAGTGGTCATGTTCAGGAGAAGAACCAGCCCAGGCATGGCACTACCCAGCATCACAGCACTTTTATCTTTTTTCCCTTCTCCTATTAATTTAAAAGGAGCTTTCTGCTTGAAGCTTAATGAAAGTGAAGCCACCTGACCACGTCCTCGCTCCACCACCCTCAGGGCGCAGCTGAGCCTTCTCGTGCCAGCAGCCAGTTTATCCAAGTGACACAAATGAGGTCACAGGAGCTTTCCACCAGCCTGCAGCATCTGGGAGGCGAGGTATGGGATCCTGCAGCTCAGCCCAAGGGAGGGATGTTCATGCACAGTTAGGTGCAGAAATGGAGGCAGGGAGGTTAAGTGACTTCCCCCGAGGGAGTGGTGGTTGGTGGGGTTTAATTTAGAATGGGATGGGATGGGATGGGGTGGGGTGGAATGGGGTGGAATGGAATGGAATGGAATGGAATGGAATGGAATGGAATGGAATGGAATGGAAAGAAATGGATTGGGATGGGATAGAACAGAATGGAATAGAATGGAATAGAATAGAATAGAATAGAATAGAATAGAATAGAATAGAATAGAATAGAATAGAATAGAATAGAATAGAATAGAATAGAATAATTTCAGTTGTAAGGGACCTGCAATGACCAAGTTCCAGTTGGGGAGGTCCTTTTCTCCCTGTCCCTGCTGGACGGGCTCCTTTTGGAAGTGCTTAATCCAAAAGAAGGAACGCCTTTCATTTTCACACACATCCTTTCGACCTCCTGCTGCTCCAAATGCTTCCCCAGCCCATTTGGATGCCTCTCACACGCCTGCTCCAGCCCAGGCAGCTGCCCTGCCCTGCGTGGAGGATGTTTGCATTAACATTGCCTGTCGTGGCTGCTTGGACGAGATCTATCCCAGAAGCACCAATAAATTGCTGAACGCATTGATCCAGACGTGACTCAGGAGCCACCACTGAATAATCTCCCTCGGCACCTTCCCCTGGCTGAGCCCGGGCAGAGTTTCTGCTCCCCTCAGCAAAGCGGTGGAGGTCTCTTCCATCTTGCACTCCTCCAGGGGCAGGCCAGCTCCAGTGCCACGTGGGGGCTATTGATTTCTGTAATGAATGGATGGATTTTCCCCTCCTGCGCTCACACCTCCTCCCTCTCCCGCGGAATAATTCAGCGCCTCTGTCATTTACTGCCCAAATGCCTCTCCGAAGTGCAAACACGCAGCCTCTCCCTGCTGGAATTGTGTGCTGCCTCCCGACCTTGGCTTCCACTGTTTTCTCCTGGTCTCCTCTGATCTTGCCTCCGGGAGGGATGTTTTGAACCTGTGCAGTGAGGCAAGGATTCCAGGCAATGGAGAACATGGAAGTTTTCCTTCCCAGAAGGAAGGTGTGCAGCCAGAGTGGTTGGGAAAACTCGGGCTGTGTTGGAGGCTGGAAAATTCACTGGGAAAGGTGGTGGAGCTGCCTGTTGCGATGGACCTGGAGGAGATTCCCACACTCCAGGGATCTGCTCTTAAGCAGGACCAGAGCAGAGGTTTTAGTTGTTGAGGAGCTGAAGGAATTGCAATTATGGGAGTTGCAGTTGTGGGCAGAAGGAAAACTCTGGTGTCATTGGGGTCAGCTGAGAAATTGCCCAGAGAAGCTGTGGCTGCCCCATCCTTGGAAGTGTCCAAGACAAGGATGGATGCAGTTTGGAGCAACCTGGGATAGTGAAAAGTGTCCTTGCCCATGGCAGGGGGTGGCACTGGATGATCTTTAAGGTCCCTTCCACCCCAAACCACTATGGGATTCATTGAGGAGCCTCACCCCTAGCCTGAAATGCCCATTCCTTGCAACCCCCAGCTCCTCCCTGGGTAACCCCTTTCCACCATCCCCTTCTCCCCAGCCAGGTCCCTGTAGCTGATCTGCAGAGCCACAGCCCCTCTCCTGCTTTTGGGACCCTTCTCTTCCCATCACCCAACCTTTCAAGTGCCCTGTCCTGCACCCTCCACAGGACTCAGGACCTCAAATATCACGGGATGTGGCTTTTGTCACCTCCTACATTTGCAGAGATGTTGGAAAGACCTTCCAACAGACCTGGCTGGAATGAGCTCTGAAAGACGTCCTGCCCATAAACCTGGGATCACAAGCAGCTGGGGTTTGTCACAACTCCTGCATTACAAACTCCCAGTCTGGCTCAGGTTGCCCTTCTTCTCCACAGCCAGGGCCTGACAGGTTAAAAATTTGCAGCTGACTCTGAGCGTGTCAGCCCAGGACACAAATCCTTCAAATCCTGGTCTAAAACGTCATTATTTCAGCCCTAAAACTTCAAGTTTTTGAGCTCCCTAAGCAGGTGAGCCATGGCAGGCAGACACAGGAAGGCCTGGCCAACACCAGTGATTGGCCTAGACCACCAAAAAAGAGTCATCATTTTCTCTTCCATCCTCCCCTGCCTCCAAAATACCATCCCACATGTCAGCCTCAACACCCAGCTAGGAACAGTCCCTGTGTGCCCTCTCCTGCCAACCAGGAGAGTGTCCAGGTGGGTTCAAAGCCCTTTTTTTAGGTTCAAACTCCTTCCTGTGTGTTCAAACTTCTTCTTGAGGATTCAAACCCTTTCTGATAGGTTAAAACCCTTTCTTGTGGGTTTAGATCCCTCCTTGAGTGTTCAAATCCTTTTTTTATTGTTTCAAATCCCTTCCTGTGGGTTCAAACCCCTTCCTGCATGTTCAAATCCTTTCTCGTGGGTTCAAATCTGCTCCCTCTGTGTTCAAATCCCTTCTTGCAATTTCAAATCTGCTTCCTGTAGATTCAAATGCTTTCTTGTAATTAAAACCTTTTCTTGTGGGTTCAAATCCCTTTTTTGTGGGTTCAAAACCCTTCTTGTAGGTTCAAATTCCTCCTTGCATGTTCAAATCCCTTTTTGAGGGTTCAAATCCCTTCTTGTAGTTTCAACCCCCTTCCTGTAGGTTCAAATCCTTTCTTGTGGGTTCAGACCCTTTCTTGTGGGTTCAAATCCTTCCTGTAGGTACAAATCCCTCCTTGTGTGTTCAAATTCCTTCCTGTGGGTTCAAACCCCTTCCTGTAGGCTCCAATCCCTTCTTGAGGGTTCAGATCCCTTCTTGTAGTTTCAAACCCCTTCCTGTAGGCACAAATCCTTTTTTGTTGGTTCGAACTCTTTCTTGAGTGTTCAACTCCATCCTTGTGGGTTCAATCCCTCCTTGTGTGTCCAAATCCCTTTTTATTGGTTCAAATCCCTTCCTGTGGGTTCAAACCCCTTCCTGTGGGTTCACACCCCTTCCTGTGGGTTCCAAGCCTTTCCTTGCTACACGTGAAGGCAGGGCTTGACCTTGGCCATCGAACATCCCAGACAAACCCATCAACCCCCCTGAGCCGGCTGAGGAGACAAAGCTCTCAGGTTCCCGTGTTGGGGCTGCTGGGCAGGCTATCCGACACTGGCACACCTCCTGGGACATGGCAGCATGGCAGGAAGGCTTTTGTCTGCTGGCTCCAAGGGTGGCCCGGAGAGGATTTTGCCGGGGCTCGATTCCCTGCCGCCGGAATCGCTGCCTCGGCCGCACGGGGTGGCCGGGTGCCAGTGGGCTGGGTTTCCACCGTGGTCTCATGAGGACACTCTGCTGGAAAGAGGATGCTGCAGGCTTGAGTCATCTCCAGGCTCTGGAGGGAATTAAAGTCTCCACCTCCCACCCCCCTGCCTGCGTGTCCTGCCGCTTGAGGTGACAGCTAAAAGCAGGACACCGCGCCTGCGCCTTTCAAAGCAGCTTTGGGATGAAATCCCTTTCCCCGCACAGCCTTTTTCCCTGGCATGTATGGAATATTTTGTGTCATATGTTTCCCCTCTCTGATACCCCAAGCCCCTGGGGTGGCCCTGGATGCTCCAGTTGGTCACAGCTTTTTTGTGAAGCTCCAGCTCATGTGACTGGAGATCTTTCTGGAGCCACTGCAGTTGACCCAACTCTCCTCAAACGGGATTTCCTTTCTTACTTCAGCTGTTCAAAAGTGGGAAAGCTGATCCAAACTCATCATCTCGGTTCCATCTTTTATCAACAGAGAGAGAGAGAGAGATATTTCCAGAAAGCCACTCATCCCATCTCCAGATAAGTGTCTGCAACACCTCCCACGGATTTCCTGTCTCCTTCCCTTGACTACAGAAGGGTCCAGACGACCGACTGAGAGCTGATGGCTGATACCAGATGTCTCCCATCTTCTTGGCATCACTCCCCTATCAGATGCCTCTCACCTCCTTGCTGTCATTTTGAGAAGTCATTTTGAGGAATCACTTGTGCTTCCCCCATGGAAAAGATTTTGGGGGGCATGGAGGCTGTGGCTGTGCCACGCTAACAGGTAGGAAGGGAATTTTCCTGTGGGGAGCAAAGTTTATGCTAAAATGGAATGCATTCCCATCTGACAACTGGAATGGGAGTTTCCAGAGCTGGCTGGGATATTTTTTGTCCCCATCATCTCTTAATTTGGCCTTTTTTTTCCCCTGTGGAGCAAATACACAGCTTTGGGAAGGTGACACGTGCCATGAGTAGTTCTTGTCTAGAACAGACCCCATCCCATAGTTTCCATTTCCTTCCCCACTCGGAGGAGTGGTACTGCCTTCCAATGGAATCCCCATGGAGATCAATCCCGTGCATAATCACAGAATCACAGAATCACTGAGCTTGGAAAAGTTCTTAAAGATCGTCAAGTCCAACTGTTAACCCAGCAGGGTCAAGTCTGCCGCTGCCCCACATCCCCAGGTGCCACATCCACACATCTTCTAAATCCAGTGAATCCACCACTGCCCTGGGCAGCTGTGCCAGGGCTGGACAACCCTTTCAGTGAATAAATTGTTCCTAATATCCAATCTAATCCTCCCCTGGATCAGCTTGAGGCCATTTCCTCTCCTCCTGTCCCTTGTTCCCTGGGAGCAGAGCCCAACCTTCACCTGGCTGCCCCCTCCTGTCAGGGAGTTGTGCAGAGCCAGAAGGTGCCCCCTGAGCCTCCTTTTCTCCAGGCTGAGCCCCTTTCCCAGCTCCCTCAGCCACTCTCATCAGATTTGTGCTCCAGAGCCTTCACCAGCTCTGTTTCCATCCTCTGGAAATGCTTCAGCATCTCCTGCTGGCTTCTCCACAGCATCCCTGAAGAAGCTGGAGACCAGGGGCAAGACTCACAGGCAGCTGGCACCTATCAAAGATATCCATGGACTGCTGGCAGCTGGGGTATAGGGCATGAAGAAGACCTCTGGCCTCCTAGACCCACATCTGAGGGTGCACTGAGCCACCCAGAGCATCCTGAATAGTTTAGACAAGGGAACGGAGCTCCTGGGTCTCAGTCCAGAGAGGGAATCTCTACAGCATCAGGCCATGGAACCAGACAGGCCAACGCCACCCTGCCATGGACAAGGAAGTGGGGTCTCCTCCTCCTCCTCACACTATTGATTGCTCCATCCACGTGTTTCCCATGGGAATCTTGCCCCTGCTGCCCAAACAGCTGGAGGTATCCCTTGCTGTGAGAGTGACAGCACAGTCTGCATGTCCCTGCAAGCCACAATTGCTGGGACCTTCTGTCCTTGTGTGACAGCACAGATTCTTTCCCACAGGAATTCTTCCCTTCTTCTACTAAAGTTTACTAAATATAAGTTCCATGTTACTGAGAGTGGCTTTGGAAACAGGCTGTCAGACGCCTGGGCCGATCATTCCCGGGGAGTGGATGATTGTTACCCAAGGCGAAGAGCCCTCTCGCGTGTATATAAAATCTGTTATTAATTAAATAAATTCATTCAGCATTCTCTCACCATTTGTGTGTCCCTTCGCTCCGCTATCGGTTCCACAGCGACAGCCTTGCAGCCTCCAGGACTGCTGGGCCCCCTGTCACCAGCTCAAAGATGTCACTGCCCAGTGCTTAGAAAAAGGGACAACACCCAAAGGAGGTTTGGGAGCTCCTTTGGTGGGTTTGGAGCAGCAAAGAGCAGAACATGGACAGAATAAATCTCCCTGGACAGCTTTTCTTGTTATAGGAGCAAATGGAGAAGGCTGGGAAGTGTGAGGGAGCAGGACAACAGTCATGGAGTGGAGCCAAGACTGCCCACAAATCTCTTGGTCTGGTGTTGGAGCACTTCTATAAGTAAGTGCAACCCCTTCCATTTTTTTCAGGAAGTCAAATCTACTCCATATTATTCATTCTCAACTGGTTTTTCAACTCTTGCACCCCATCAACCCCACATTAAAGTTATTCATAAACAGATCCTGTTTTCCTCAACCTTGTGATCACTATTTCAGACATTCTTTATTTTAGAAATGGGTAAAATAAACTCATCCCTGGCTGCAGTGCAGGGTTGAGAGACCCAGGCACGGAACCCAGGAGTCCTGGCTCCCAGGTATCACTGATATTTATATGGTAGCAATGTTAAAAGGCTTCTGCTGAGATCAGAGTTGGATTGTGCCGAGTCCGGAGCGTGCACGGAGTAAGAGACAGCTCTTGCCCTAAAGGATTTACAATCTAAACTGACAAGGACAGAACCACAGCAAAGGATGTGTTATTAACAGCAGGGGACCGAGGCACTGAGAGATGCAATAAATCGCCTGCAGTCACACAGGGAGCTCGTGGAAGAGCCAAAACCTGACCCTTGTTTTCCCACCAACGCTGCCTTGTCTCAGCCATCAGGGAAGGAGCACGCCGGGAATCTGGGTGAGTTGGGAATTTTGCTGATGGGGCAGGTGAGGTCAGGAACCCTGCCAAAAAACACAGCCCCTCACAAAGGCATTCTCCCCCCTGTCCCAGCCTTATCTATGTATGGCTGGGAGGGAGGAGAAAAGCTCCCTCTGACATCACCACCCCCAGTGTCGTCAACATCCCAACTGGTTTTTGTTCGCTCAGACAGGTCCCCTCCAAATCCTGATACAGGGGTCAGGGCTGAGGCTGATAAACCACTCCAGGTACTTTTAGAGAGCAGGAATCACAGAACTACGGAATCATTAAGGTTGGAAAAGACCTTTAAGGTTGTCAAGTCCAACTGTTAACCCAGCACCACCACCACGTTCACCACCAAACCACATCCTCAGGTGCCACATCCATACATTTTCTGAACACTTCCAGAGATGGTGATTCCACCACGAAGCCTGTTCCAATGCTTTACGACCGTTTCTCTAAAGAAACTTTCCTTAATCTCTAATCACGAAGGGGAAACTGAAATCACCTTTCCTTATGGGAAAACCTGCCTGAAAGGGTGGATTTCAGGGGACACCTGTGTAAAAGAGTGACCCTCAGCAAGTTTGCTCTGTTGGGAATAAAATGTGCTGAGACTTGTTGGTAATTTCTGAGTCTTGTCAGGACATCTCAAAGCACAATGGGGTTGTCCCACCTCTCTGTGCACACCTGCCCTGCAACACTATGTGTCCACACACCTGAGAGAAAACATGTGAGGAAAAATAAATTCCCTTTATCCACTTATACAGAGGCTCCTACTACATTTGTCATGGTCTCAGGCTGTGCCAGGGGAGGTTCAGGTTGGACTTCAAGAAGAGTTTCTTCATGGAAAGGATTGTCAGTTGTTGGAACTGCCCAGGGAGGTGGTGGAGTCCCCATCCCTGGAGGTGTCCAAGGAATGACTGGATGTGGCACTCAGTGCTGTGGGCTGGGTGACGAGGTGAGGATCGGTCACAGGTTGGACTTGATGGTCTTGGAGGTCTTTTCCAACCTGAAAGACCCTATGATTCCATGGCTTTTGAGATTTTGCTTCTGACAATTTCCTGTACCTTTAGCCTACCAAAGCTCCTTCACTCGCAGGGGTGGATTTGAACCATAGCAATGATGCAAAGGAGACTTTTACCATTCATTGAAACCCCCAGATCTGAAGAATTTAAGATTAGGTATGCCAGGGTTTGATTTCAGTTGAAAACAATCAGTAAATTTAGGTTCTTGCCTTATCACATTCAGCCCTTTTTCTCATTTAGGTGCTTATTGTCCATCCCTGGTCCATTGCAGACATTTGGTTGTAATGGAGTCACAGAATAATTTAGGTTGGAAAATACCTCTAAGATCATCGAGTCCAGTCATCAACCCAGCACCACGTGTTCAGCACTGCCCCATGTCCCCAAGTGCCACATCTACAGAGCTTTTAAATCCCCCCAGGGATGGGGACCCCACCCCTGCCCTGGGCAGCTGTAGAAATGCCTGACAACCCTTTCAGTGAATAAATTGTTCCTAATATCCAGTCTAAACTTCTCCTGGCACAGTTTGAGGCCGTTTCCTCTCCTCCTGTCCCTGTTCCCTGGGAACAGAGCCTGATCCCCCCCGGCTGCCCCCTCCTGTCAGGGAGTTGTGCAGAGCCAGAAGGTCCCATCTGAGCCTCCTTTTCTCCAGGCTGAGCCCCTTTCCCAGCTCCCTCAGCCTCTCCTGGTGCTCCAGCCCCTTCCCCAGCTCCGTTCCCTTCCCTGGACATGTCATGACACCGGTTTCTGTTCTGAACTCAACCATCATGACTCTGCTCCTCAGACAAGCATAGCCATGATTTAGGAAATCAGGGTAAATTGCCCATGGTCTTGCACAGCAAACCCCGTATTTCTGACATCACCCTGCCTCCATTTGGTCACAGATCCATCTTTTTGTGTAAGTGCCTCCCTTTCTCCCTTTCCCTAGAATCCAAGCTGGATTAAGAATGGTTTTGATAACAATAAATAAACACTTTACTGCTGTGGGTGCTCTCAACATCTGCGTGTGAACCCTCAGACGCAGCCACGGCAATGAGGAATTCAAATGATCTGTCTGATCTCATCCTTCTCCTTGCAGGAGCAAATATTCCCATGAATTATTCGTGTCAAATCCTGGAGTCCTGAGTGCAAACAGGCACTTTTCTTACACGATATTTATGGAGCAGAAGCATCAGGTGAGGAACGAGCAGTTTTAGGGTTCGTGGCATTTACGGGGCCAAGAAAAGGAATTGTTTGTAGCATCGAGCTTTGTTCCAGTCTCTGGGACCTCATATAAAGTAATTAACTGAGAATCTGAGGGTCAGTGTCTGGCCCTGAGGACAACAGGAAGAATCTGGCCACATCCATGCTCTGAAACACTCTGAGCCTTCAACACTAAGTGGACACATCCAGAGCCTGCAGGGATTGGGATGAGCAGAGGGGGGTTCAGGCAGCAGGGCAGCTCCTCCAGAACTGCACTGTCATCAAACAGGAAGGACAGGATGTAATAACGCCTCATGTCGATTTACTGTAAACATTTCATATTGTCAGTGTTCCATGGGAAAGCATCTCCGCTGCCGTGAGCTGCAGGCAGTCTGAGAGAGCTGCTGCCTCTACAAAGCCTCAGTCCTGCTCAGGATCCTGTCCCTGGGCACTGAGAGCCTGCTCATCCCTGGACAGTCCCTGGAGAAGGGTAAAGCCTTCGGGATGTGACCCCACAACGCATGACTGCAGCTTTAGGAGGATCCTCAGGTCTAGTTCTCATCACAATTAGACCGATTATTTTGCATTTTGCTTCTGATCCATCCCAGCACCAAAGGACATCGCCTTGGCTCAAGCAGATTTTGTGTTTGGGCTTTGCAATCTGCCCCCCTCGCTCTGCCCTGGCCTCCCTTGGTGAAAGTTAATTTAGGACAGCAGCCTTCAAGTGAAGAATGGTGTTTTTCGGGAAGCACCAACTGAGGGCAGCTGTCCATGCAGGAAGGGGTGATCCTTGCTTTTAGGAATATCAAGGACAAGTCCCCCAGGAGGCAAAGTCATGCCTGAAATTCCTGCTCTTACCCTGATCCAAGTCAGGGAGCCACTTGGTGATTGCCACAGCACCATCCCTGCCAGAATCATTTCAAGAAAAACCAATAAATAACCAGCAGGAACACGGCTTTTCTTCATGGACCAGGTTGTTCTCAACCAAGAAAATGTTCCCTAATAACAGGATTCTACCGTGATGGTGTCACCAAAGCCTGGCAACGCCACTCGAGAGCCACTGATCTTAAATGAGGTGTTTTCCTTCCCAGCAGTGAAAACTGCAGTGCCTTCACCCACTCCTCTGAATAATGGGAGTGTTTCTGCAAGCTTGCCATGGTAATTTAAAATCAATTTTACTTTGGTTTCCCATTATAACTTTTGCTATAGGAAATTAACACTTTAGCAAATCACCTATCGCCTGCAAAAACAACGGAGTGCAATAAATGGTAGCGCTTGTGAGGTTTGGTTAGTTTGCAATCAAAAAAAATCCCAATGGATACAATAATGTAATGGTGTGATAATTGAACTGTGTATTTTGGTAAAATCAGAGAATAGTTTGGGTTGGAAGGGGCCTTTAAAGGTCATCCAGTACTGTGGGGTTGACCTCTTCAACCCAGGTTGCTCAGGGCTCTGTCCAACTTGGCCTTGGACAGCTGCAGGATGGGCTGTGCCCTTTGGATGCACCTTTGGAGGAGCCAGCGTGGTGAAAGCATCACCCCTGTGTGAGCAGGATGGTCACCAGTCACACAACCAGTGCCGGGGGTGGGGATAGGAAGGTGATAAATAAAGGTCACTCCAGCCTGTGGTCCTGCAAATCATTTTGGAGAAGATCTGAACCCAGGTCTTCTGCTGTCTCAGTCGGCTTCACCAACTCATTACAGGGTACAGCAGAGGACCTTCTTCACCCTCCTGCTTTTGGGAAATGATGCTCAAACCCCCTGGTGATGCTGTTGTAAAAGCCAGAGCTCTATCTCCCATGGCAAATAAACTGCTCCATTGCTCCTGGAGTTACGGGGCTGATTTTCTTATGGTTTTCTGCCTGTTTTCCCAGCAGTGAGCAGGAATTACAGAATATAGCAGTTAACTCCAGCTCTTCCCATGACCACTACTTCAATAAAAACCATGCAAAAGAGACGATGAAGGAATAAAAAAAACCAACTGTCTCTGAGTTCCTCATTTAAATTGCTACAGCCATTCAAAATCCAGGTGTTTCCTGCCATCCAAACCTCCAGATTATCCAGCCCAACTCTTTAAATGCCCAGGAAAAAAAAAAAAAAAAAAGGTGTTAGGCTGGGCCTTCATCTCCTCTCCTGATGATTCCTGCTTTCAGCCCTTGCTGTCAGCAGTCCCCTCCCAGCACCAGCAGAATCAAAGGTGGAACAAGGAATAACAAAAGCACCGCTCTGGAGCCGCGAGTCATTAGGAAGTTCCTGCCTCTCTCCCAGTTGCACGTTAATGAGCACAGGGAGAGCTGGGGATGGTTTGGCTCCGTGTTTGAGAGCCGGCTCGGGAGCTGGAACCTCCTGTTCTTCGGCTTTCACAGGAAAAATGCTCCCCTCCAAAAAATCCTCGTCAAAACTGGTGTGTGCAGGCAGATCCAAAGGATGGAGGTGGAGGATGGATGGGGATGGATGATGGATGGCTCCTGCAGGGCCCAATTGCAGAACGCCTCTCTGATCTCTCCCCTCGTTTCCTGTGAGGTGTTTGGGGGTGGATGTGTGAATTTTAAGTGTAAGGTGACTTTGGGATTAATACTAAGGGTGCAGGGCATGAAAAACAAATGGACAAGCCAGGGTGGATGTTGAGTGTGGTCTTAACAAGAACCTCCTCAAAGATCTGGAGATCCTGGATAGGATAAAGGGTCTGGTTCGCCTGTCTCAGCTTGGGACTCCTTGTAAAACGAGGGTAAGAACACAAGATTGGGACAGAAAGGCTATGCCTACACCTGCAAATCTGCCTTTTACCTCTTGGTCTCCCTCTTCCCTGTACATGCCAAGATATGGGAGACACATCTCATCCCCAATGGACATCCCCAGCCCTCTGCTTCAGAAGATGGAGTATGGAGACAGAAGACCAACTCAATGCCAAAATAAAACACTTTCCATGAATCCCAGAATCCCAGAATGGGTCAGGTTAGAAGGGACCACAGAGGGTCATGTGGTCCAACCTTCCTGCTCCAGCAGGACCATCCCAGAGTACAGGACACAGGATTGTTTCCAGGCAGCTCTGGAATATCCCCAGTGAGAAGACTCCACATCCTCTCTGGACAATCTGTTCAGGGCTCAGTCTCTGCACAGGAAAGTTCTTCCTCCTGTCCAGCCAGAACTTGCTGGGATCAGTCCCAGCCCGTTCCTGTTATCCCATTGCTGGGCCCCCGGAGCAGAGCCTGGGCCCTGCCCTGAGCCCTCCCTGCAGACAGGGACACCCAGGGATGAGGGCCCCTCTCAGCATCTCCTCTGAGGCTGAACAGCCCCAGCTCCCTCAGCCTTTCCAGGGCAGGGAGATGCTCCAGGCCCTTCATCATCTTTGTTGCTGGACCAGCTCCAGGAGCTCCATGTTCTTCCTGTTCTGAGGAGCCCAAAACAGGACCCAAAACTCCAGAGCGGCCTCGCAGGGCTGAGCAGAGGGGCAGGATCACTCCCTGACCTGCTGGAAATGCACTTCCTGGTGCACACCTGGATCCCTTTGGCTTTCCTGGCCCCCAGGGCACTGCTGGCCCATGGACAGCCAGTTGTCCACCAGGACACCCTGATCCTTCTCCACAGAGCTGCTCCAGCAGGTCACCTCCAGCCTCTGCTGGTGCCTGGGGTTGTTCCCCCCCAGGTGNAGCGAGTTGTCCACCAGGCCCCCCTGATCCTTCTCCACAGAGCTGCTCCAGCAGGTCACCTCCAGCCTCTGCTGGTGCCTGGGGTTGTTCCCCCCCAGGTGCAGGACCTGCATTTCCCTTTGCTAAATTTCAGACTGTTCTCTGCCCATCTTCCCAACCCATGGAGGTCCTTCTGAGGGGTTGCACAGCCCTTGGGGTGATCAACCACTCCTCCCAGCTTTGTGTCATCACTGAGCTTCTTGAGACGGCACCTGTCCCTTCATCCAAGTCATTAATGAGCAAGTTAAACAATTCTGGGCCCAGTATTGAACCCTGGGGGACACCACAAGTGCCAGGCCTCCAAACAGACGCTGTGTGACTGACCACGACCCTCTGGGCTCTGCTGTTCAGCCAGTCCATGGAATCACAGAAGCATTAAGGTTGGAAAAGACCTTCAGGATCTGAGTCCAGCCAGTAAGTTAAGACAGCCAGGTCCAGCACCAAACCGTGTCCCTAACCACCACATCTGTGGCACAGTTATCAGCCCAGCTCATCCACTCTTCCAGCCCACATTTCCTGAGTTTATCCAACAGATATGATGGGAGACAGTGTCTGTCCTAGGTTGCAATATAAGATATATTCTATTACCATCTCCACAAGCTGTTAAAACAGATGGGGCACTGTTCGTTATCTCCTGTCATGNGGGTGCTATCTCTGTTAATGGGCCGTCAAGAACCCACCTCATGACTCATGGAATTTCCTCATCCCACTGTGAGATGCTCCGCCCAGGGGGGAGGAGCCAAGCATTCCCAACTGGATATAACCTGGGCTTTGGAACTGCACCAGTCAGCCCTGCCTACTGGATTCCCAGAGGACAAGAGCTACCACTGGACCTTCAGTTGGTGATCAGATTTTCTACAGGATCACCACTTCAACTGAACCACTTCCACTGGACTGCTAGCACCACCCTGACTAACAGGGTGTCAGGTTGTATCTGACTCTGTCAATGGGTTTTGGGTTTTTTTTGTTTTCCCTTGTATTATTGCATTTATCTTAATGTTCCTATTAAATTATAATTCTGACTTGCAATCTCCCACTGGTATATTTCCAAACTACTACAATGTCAAAAGCCTTGCTGAAGTCCAGGTACACAAAACCCACTGCTCTCCCTTCATCCACCCAGGTGGTTGTCCCACTGTGGAAGGCAACTGGGTTGGTCAAGCATGATTTCCCTTCAGTGAATCCATGCTGACAACTCCTGATTGCCTTTCCCAACACTGGTGTTTTCCCACTTAAAGCATTTCCTGTTGACAAATGGGCATCTCCCTTTGGGGGACAGCAAACAGAGTCACTGGAAAATGCCTCTCTTGTGTTAATGCGCATTTTACAGATGTGCAGGGAACCCTACCCCGTGGGGGAGAACACAGTGATGCGCTGAGAGCCCTGCAGAGCCTCCTGGGAGCTGGCAGGGTGTCTCGTAGAATTCCTGGTGCACAGTGACTCCTGTGGGACTGCTCGTGCCATTCCACACCACTGCGGAGCTGGATGGACAGGCAGGTGGAGAAGGAAAAGCAGCAAAGAATGAAACGTTTCTTGCCCCATCCTCTCTCATCCCAAATCAGTGAGAGGCTGCCTGTGCCTGGGGTGCCTTGTCCAAGACAATCACAGCTGACAGTGCCTTCAAGGGACGCTGTCAAAGACTTTTAGGCTCATCATTCGGAGGGGAAGATTTCCTGACCGACTTCGTGGGAAGGAGCCCCTTTGCAGACACGCTGGGAGTGCCACCTGCAGCCAGTGTGGCCTCACCCCTGGTTCCCAGAGCCTGGCACAGCTCCAGGATGGTGCCACCAGCCCTGAAGGTGAGGGTTGGGTCACAGAGGCAGGAGGAGAGGTTGGGTGAGGAGCCAGGGATGAGGAGGTCTGTGTGGAACACTTTGGTGATGTGGATGATGGCAATGTGGATGATGTACAGCCACACCTGGTGGGACGAGGAGGTGCCCTTGGCTTCTCCTCCTGGTCCATGTTTTTGTCATGGTTTGGGGACCGCAGGTATCCCTGAGATATTGGCAGCACCTTGGGGTTTGTGGGGAGCGGAGGCTCAGGGCTCCAGGTTATTCCTGACTCCAGCATCAGAGGTCTGATGTCAGCTGGGAATCCTCTGCAGCCCAGGGAGAACAAGGGGCAAGTGCAGAGGGTGACTCATGCCATAAACCAGCCTCCCACAGTGTCATCCTCTGGAGGAATCGCTCTCTGGGGTGGGGAGAGGGAAGATGAGGTGAGACACCTTCCACTCTCCCAGGCTGCTCCAAGCCCCATCCAACCTGGCCTTGGACACTCCCAGGGATCCAGGGGCAGCCACAACTTCTCTGGGCACCCTGTGCCAGGGCCTCCCCACCCTCACAGGGAAGATTTCCTTCCCAATATCCCATCTATCCCTGCCCTCTGGCAGTGGAAAGCTATTCCCTGTGTCCTGTCCCTCCAGGCCCTTGCAGATCGTCTCTCTCCATCTTTCCTGTTGGCCCCCTTCAGGTACTGGAAGGTCACAATGAGGTCACCCCGAAGCCTTCTCCAGGCTGAACAATCCCAATTCCCTCAGCCTTTCCCACAGCAGAGCTGCTCCATCCCTCTGATCATCCTGGTGCCTCCTCTGGGCTCCCTCCAGCAGCTCCAGGTCCTGCCTGTGCTGGGCCCCAGGGCTGGGGCAGCTCTGCAGGTGGGGCCTCACCTGAGCACAGGGGCAGAGGGGCAGAATCCCCCCTCTCCTGCTGCCCACGCTGGGGGCTCAGCTCAGGGCACGGGGGGTTTGGGATGGGTCATGTCCAGCTCTCAGGCCCCTGCCTCAGGCTGAGATAAATGATGAGTTAATTTATATTAAATACCTCGTTTGGAAATCTCTCCTTTGCCAAAGTACCAAGTGGGGTGAACCCCACACTTCTGGCCCAACCCTTCTGTTTAGAAATCGCCTCCATATTCACCCAAATCCTCTTGCCCACACCAGACCTTGCACCACTTTCATCATTCCCAGGATTTTTCCCACAAATCTTTTTATGTAATGACTCTGGAGTTAATTTTTAAACAGTTTTGGTTTGTTTTTTATTTTTTTTTTACATTTATGGGCGCCACACAGGACAATTCATTCCAAGGAAAAAGGTGTAGTGAACAAACAAACCATGGATATAAATACATACCTCAAACACAGCTACAGGTTCATATATACATGCAAACCTATATGAATCTATGGCTTATTTATTCATTTGAGGTGTATATACCTGTCTATAGAGAGGCGTATGGCCTATATAAATAAAAGAATAAAATCTGATTTATGAGGTACATATTTATATAAATAAACCACATATGTTTATATATATCACATATATGACCATATACATGGTTTATTTACTCATTTCTACATCTATACAAACAATCTGCTGCTGGCAGAGAGGTGAAACCAGGAATTGCTGCCTGATGCAAAGATGGGGATTCAGTTTTGAGGTCAAACTGGAGTAAATAAATGAGTACTTTGATGGTTTTGTGTAAAAGACCTTTGGAATGATTTGGGAAAGCTCTTTTTAGAAATGCAGGGAATGTCACTTCTTGGCAAAACTGTTCTTCCTGGTTGTATTTCACTTTTTAAACTTCACGTTCAGCTCTTGCCATTTGTAGTGACCCATTGCTTGAGTGGCATGCTGTCATGGCACAACTCAATCATAAAATAAAACAAAGTAAAACAAAGTAAAACAAAGTAAAATGAAGGAAAAGAAAAGAAAAGAAAAGAAAAGAAAAGAAAAGAAAAGAAAAGAAAAGAAAAGAAAAGAAAAGAAAAGTAAAATAAAATAATAAAGTCAGCTGTAGCTTCATACAGATGGAATTATTGTCATTGGAAAGACAAAGGGTTTGCTCATGGATGGTGCAAGGAAGCAGCTAAAGATAAGGAGAAAAATTGTTCTATCGGGTTCCTGCTCCACATGGAGGCATCAAGAGACCCTGGGCAAGCTCTCCCTGTCCTTTCCCCGTCCCGACATTCCCGGAGACGTTACATGAGCCGAACTTTGCTCAGATCCTGGCATCTCCCTCAGCGCTCCCGTTCCCCGCTGCCTTTCTCTGGTTTCCCTCCCGAGCTGCAGACGGCGGGTCTGGGCAGAGCCTTCCCGGAGCCACGGCGGCAGAGATCATATCTCTGCTCCTGGATGATGGCAGGGACGGAGGGAGGGAGGGATGGAGGAGCCTCTCCTGCCGTGGATGTGAGACGGGATCATTGCTAGACCACCCCAAACCCACATCCCATTCCTGCATCCCTCTCCCCGCCACTCCCGTCCCCCAGCCTTTGCTCTGGGAGGAGGTGTAGCTTTAAATTTGACCTAAAAAGAGCACTGAAGTGACTCATTGGATTAGAGACAGGCCCACACGTGGATCCCGGGCTGAGAGAAAGGAATCTCCTTCCTATCAATTCATGAATCCAAGCTCAGACGCGGATCTGGCAAACTGTGGTTGTGGAGTTGTTCCCCTCCCGCCACCCCAGCCCTGGGATTTAGTTCAGATTTTGATGATCTCAAGACTAACGGGCATGGGGGGTATTTTATTCATGCCTTCGTCTTTGGGGAGGGGGGGAAAGCAGCCAGAAATCTCCTCCCTGGACTGAGTGCAAATCAGGGCAAACAGGAAATGTTCTCCACCACATCTGTGCCACCCGGGAGAGCTGGGGGATGATGCCACGGGAAGCGGTGAATATCTTGTTGTGGAGGAAAGCGAAACAGCCAGGATCCAGCCCTTTGCCTCTCCTAGAAAATCACTAAAGCAAGCAATAGTAATCGGAGAGCTGCTTGTAAGCCGGGCACCTTCTCCCTTGCTAAAAGCCTTGCCTGTAGCGCTGAAGGAGCGGCTTGTGATAAATATATATATATTAAAAATATCTGCTCTGACAAGCGTGAAGCTGGAGAGGCAGAGAGGCAGGGGAGGAGGTAAGGCGGGTAGGAAGCATAAATCAAAATGTTTTGCTGCTCCTAATTAAGTCCACCAACCTGCTTGTAACAAAATCCACCCTGGGTCAGGGGGGAAGAGAGGAGGACGAGGAGCTGCCGCTGCCCCAGGGCCACGGTGGCCAACAGCTCCCTGAGCCTCACGCAGGAGCACGGGGAGTCCTCACACTGGGATTTGAGCTCCAGGAAAACCTCCAGCCATCTGTGCCAGAGGAGGCAGAGCAATCGCAGCCAGGCAGGGCGGAGAGGGGGGGAAAAGCATCGCAGGGAGGGCTGGGAACCTTCTCACTGCTCCACATCGTCTGCAGGCAGACGGCTGCAATGTGCTGCTGCCAGCCCTGCAGCCACCGCGGCTTCTGCAGCCGGGAATGGGTCAGGAAGAGCAAAATCGGGTAAAAGGGAGGGCTGGGAAGGGAAGGAGGCAAAGAGCGAATCGTGCTGCTGCTGCTTCTGCACTGTCCAGGGTGCTGCCGGCAGTGTGCTGGTGGCCCTCACTCATCTCCCAAAGGAGATGCAGAGCAAGAAAATGTTCAAACAAGGGTGGTGAAGGAGATCAGGGGGATGGAACAATTTCTATACATTCAGAGAATGGTTTGGGTTGGAAGAGGCTTTAGAGCCCAGCCAGTTCCACCCCCCCCCATGGGCAGGGACACCTTCCACTATCCCAGGGTGCTCCAAGCCCCGTCCAACCTGGCCTTGGACACTCCCAGGGATCCAGGGGCAGCCACAGCTTCTCTGGGGACCTGTGCCAGGGCCTCACCACCCTCACAGCCTACAATTCCTTCCCAATATCCCATCCATCCCTGCCCTCTGGCAGTGGGAAGCCATTCCCTGTGCCCTGTCCCTCCATCCCTTGTCCCAAGTCCCTCTCCAGCTCTCCTGGAGCCCCTTTAGCCCCCTTTAGGGGCTCTGAGGTCTCCCAGAGCCTTCTCTTCTCCAGGTGAACACCCCCAGCCCTCCCAGCCTGGCTCCAGAGCAGAGGGACTCCAGCCCTCAGAGCATCTCCATGGCCTCCTCTGGATTCATTCCAGCAGCTCCAAAACCTTCTTATGCTGAAGACTCCAGGAAAATATGTCACAGAGACCAAGATTCTTCAGTCCAGAAAAGGCAGAGCTGATGTCATACAAGATAAAAATCTGTAAAATCCCCAGTGCCCTGCAATGAAGGATTTCCTAACAAGAGCCAGCAGCTCCATCTGGGATGGTTGGGTGACACTTCAAACCTACCAAAAGGAAGGCTCCTTTCTTTCTATCAAGCACAGCTAAACTGGGCAACTCCTTCTCATACTGCCAAGGGTTTAGGGAAAAAAAAATAACAGAGAAACTCACCCACCAAGGAACATCCTGTTGTTAAATCAACAGCAACATCTCCATCTCAGCAGCATCCTGGGATGCATCCCTGTGTGCTTGCCTTGTTCTTCCACCCTCCTGCTGTTACTCAACCTGCTCTTGGTGGACTTTAAACCTGGCCCGGTCCAACTGTTGATTTTTTTCAGTCCCAAACATGGCTTTTTACAAGTTTCCAATCAAATTCTACCCAAAAGTTGAGTTAACATCTGCAGGGCAGCCTGTGCTGAGCCTGATGCTTGTGACTGCAGGAAAACCCCATGCCCTGAAATCCTGGACACAGATGGTTTTGCCGTGGCTTTTCCAGGGCTCCCTCAAAATCTGCCCCAGCTAAAGCACTTGTACCCCCAGAGCTGGTCAGGGACAAGGTGTGGGATGATTTATCCCCATCCCACATCCTGCTTGCTTCCCACATCACACACCTGATGTGTTTTGGGGCCACATGATGGGAGGAAGGTGGTTGGGGACACCAAAGCCACCTGCTGTGGTCTCTTCATCAAGGACTGGTGCAGCTGCTCCAAGACCTTATAAACAACCTACAACTCTTCCCACTGTCCTGACCTTGCTCCCTGCCTTGCATGCTGGTCACCAAATGGATTAGGGAATCTTTATGGGAAGTGAATGTTTTCCTAGTGCTCATATGGATCAGAAGTCTGCTGAGCTGTTGGGAAGAGAGGAGGAGGAGAAGGAGGAGGAGGAGGAAAAGGAGCAAGCTCTGGAGAAACACAGTGAAGCTGCTACTGCTCTTCAACCCAGCCAAAATAAACACTGTGAAATTCCCACGAGTTGGTGGAAGTGCTAAATATTGCTGTGAAGTGGGCAAAGTGAGAGTGACAATTAGATACTTAATAAATGGCTGTTCAAGGGTGTGTTTGTTTCTCCGGGGATGCACAGGGTGGGAGGTGGTGTAACAGGTCAGGAATGAGCTTTGGAGTGATTCCTCTTAGCACTTGGGATGGGGAATTTCACTTGAGAATGCCATCAGATCCCTGGGTTTGGCTTCCAGAGCTATCCAGGTTTGACTTCTCCATACAAAGAACGGAGGAAAAAATACCCACGGTCCCTGCTGGTGATTTGTTCCCATTACTGCCTTCCCACGCTCTTCGAAGACGTGGAGCTCGTTCCGAGCTGGAATTTGACTGACATCCCTCTCCAAACACTGGAGCTCGCCGGGTGATTTTATCTCCTCCGAGGCAGAGATTGCCTTGCTGAGGGTGAGTAACCAGCGGTGCCCATGGCAGGAGTGCCTGTGCTTTCAGAAATCAAAAGTTCACCCGCTGGGCCTGCTCTGACTCGGGAGACAGGAGCCATGGGAACCATTGTTAGCGTTTCACAGGAGAGTGGGTTGATATTTTTTAATCAACATTTGCATGCTTAAACTTCGCTTCCCTTTTATTTTTATCCACCTCCCTTTTCCTGGTACATTTTCCAGCGCACAAAAGGGAAAGAAAGGAAGAGAACTTTTTAATTAAAAACTTTTGAAGAAACCTACAGCACAAAGCTGTTCTTTATATTGCGGGAGATAAATCACGGCAAACATTTGGAAGAGCCCAGACTTTGGTGCGCTGTGCCAGTGAGATCACACGTCAGGAATGATCTGGGGTCCAAGTTTGGCTCCTGGTTGAAGGGGCCACCAGATGAACTTGGTTGTCACTGCTTATCAGGCTAAGGGTGGCTGCCTGGCTTCAGAGCAGAGGGGCTCCAGCCCTTGGAGCATCTCCATGGCATCCTCGGGATTCATTCCAGCAGCTCCAAAACCTTCTTATGCTGAGAACTCCAGGAAAACGTGTCACAGAGACCAAGATTCTTCAGTCCAGAAAAGGGAGAGCCAATGTGACGCTGGACACGTCTTGGCCAGGTTGGATGGGGCTTGGAACAACTTGGTCTGGTGGAAAGTGCCCGTGGCAGGGGGTGGAACTGGATGAGATTTAAAGTCCCTTTCTTGCAAGGCACCTTTAAATAGCAAAAAGGTAAAGCTGAAAAAGCAGCAAGAAATGAATAATGCAAGGAGCTGAGCTGAATCTTAGGTGAGTAAAATGTGTGCCTGGTTCGGAGGTGCTTGCCCCAGGTCCTTTCTGTGACCAGCTGGGATAAATCCATTTCCGCTCCTTTCGGCACGGGTTTCCTTCCATTACCTGTAAAGGCAGTCAAGGGAATGCTCAGAAATGTGTCTCCATTTTGGAGGTTTTCTTCTGCTTAGGTGACTCTTATCTTGTTTTTCTTCGAGTCCAACCATTAACCCAGCACTGCCATGTTCACCAGCAAGCTGTGTTACCGTGTGGCACCTTCTGAACATTCCAGAGGTGGGAATTCCACCATTCCAATGCCTCACCCCTCCCACTACGGTGTCACAGTGGAGTTTCTGCTGCCTCTGCTCTGCTGTCAGTGATGGACCAGCTCTAGGTTGTCTGGATCCACACAAATCCAATGGGATGGAGAGTTGCAATGACCTCAGAGAGAGATTTTTTCCAGGAGAAAACACGAGGGGAATAAAGCCCTCCACTCTAGACTAATGGCAAGGTTTCCTCAACCCCTCCTCAGCTGGCTCATTAAACACAATGAACTGACACAGCAGCCCTTCACTGGTTCCACTGAAGCTCTAGTCCTGCTTCCATGGACTTTGGAGCAGAGCTTTGGTCTCCAGACCCAATTCCCCTGAGCGGTTTGGCACCAGTCAGTCCAGGTCATGTGAAAGGCAGGGAGGGATGCTCCCCTTCCACACTCTGGTCAGGAAGATCCTTGGATCCAATGGCTTATATCCAATGGGAATGTGATGGTGCTTTTCCAAGTTATTCCTTGGGCTGATCCTTGCCGGCAGGGGGGTGGGGAAGCAGGCAGGGGAAGGGCAGGATCAGGATCAGGAACAGGGTGCAGCGTGTGCTGGCAGCCTGAAATCCCCACAGCTGAACCCTCACATCTGCCTTTGCTCAGACACCAGGTTTGGTCGATAAGGGGGACTGCAAAGGTCTTCTGAGCAAGGGCAGGAAAGTGGGAAGAGTTGTAGGTTGTTTATAAGATCTTGGACCAGCCGCACCAGTTTCTGGCCTGGCTTTCTGTCATGAAATATTCACGTGGAAAAGCAGCCCAGCAGGTCTCCTGTCTGCTTGGGGTTGCAGAGAACCAGAGAAGCTTTGAGAAATCTGGAGGTCTCTGTCTGTGTCCACTGCCTGACCAGGTCAGCCAGGGCTTGACAACATCCAGGATTCCAGAGCCTCCACAACACAGGCTCCACAAAGATGGATTCTTCCGCTGCCCTGAGTGCTTCTTTCAGTGCTGCACAAGCTCCTGTGAAAAGCCTTTCCTGTTGTTCCACCTGAACATCCCAACACCCTGGAGAAACAGTCATGGAATCACAGGATGGTTTGGGTGGGAAGGGACCTTAAAGCTCATCCAGTTCCACCCCTGCCATGTGCAGGGACACCTTCCACTATCCCAGGGTGCTCCAAGCCCCATCCAGCCTGGCCTTGGACACTTCCAGGGATCCAAGGGCAGCCACAGCTTCTCTGGGAACCCTGTGCCAGGGCCTCCCCACCCTCACAGGGAAGAATTCCTTCCCAATATCCCATCTAAATCTCTCCTCTTTTAGTATCCAACAATACTTGATTGAAAAAAATGGCTTAACTGAAAAAGGGAAGCGAAGTGTGAATTTTGGTGTCAGTTCTGCATTAGAAATAAAATGGCATCAAAGAAAGAGCAGGAAATGGTAAGAATTTTAGACTGACATTTCACAAATCAAGTGTTTCAATCTGCCATGTCAGCAGTTAGCTCAAAAGAAAATGGGAAAATCACCCTGAAACAAAGGAACTTTTTAAAATTTATTTTTATTTTTTTGAATATCCAAAAGCAGAGGATGAGCTGCACTGGGAAGGGGAGGGTCTGTCTGCTGAACATGGAGAGAGCAGGAGCACTTAAAATCATGTAGCAAAATCATGGATGGATCCCTCTTCCTCCAGGTTTACTCCTGGATTTCCACCCGTGCTTGAATTCAGCCTTAGGCAAGCTGTGAGTTCGCCTCTCTCCACGCTGCAGCCCAGCAGCAAACCAGGAGTTCAGAGACCACAGCAGGCATTATGTCATCCTGCGAGGAGGAGCTGGGCAATCCTGCAACGACTTCTTTCCAAGCCCTTTCATCCAATCCCTCCTCCAGCAGCACTGCTGAAGAACCGGGAAAAAAAAAAAGAAAAAAAGGAGCCTGGCCCCAGAGGAGGGGTGTTACAAGAGGAGATCCCACACCAGGATGTCCCGATCAGCATCCCAGAAGGAGAAGGGCTGCGGTGCAGGGTTGAGAGGGGTGGAAGTGCCTCCCTGGCTGTTGTTCACCTGCCAGAACCCTCCTGCTCGCAAGAAAACCTGTGTGCAGCAAAAGGTGATGTCATCCCTTCCCTGCTCCTGAAATTCGGCTCCTTGCTGGATGTGGCTCGGGGCTGGTGCTATTAACAGTCCCTTTTTACACATCCTGTGCTCTGATGATTTCTCTCCTTCTTTCTTTTCGTTCTTTTTTTAAAAATTTTATTTTATTTATTTTCCACCCCTCTTTTCCTCCTTTTGCTGCACAGTGACCAGGCTCCTGAGACTCAGGTTGATTAAATTTCTATGCCTTGCAGCTTCCCTGGAGTCCACATAATTTATGTAAATACGAGAGATAAGAAACGAGGGGGAATCACAAGAAAAATGGAGCATTAAGCCGCCAAGACCCATTAAATTCTCCATCACCCTTTTCAGAATCTCCGTGTTCAGCCGCACCGCCCCCATGTTTTCCCCCTGCCACCGCAGCGTGGATCAAATTAACGCTCGTCGGGCTGAGGAAATCCGCGGGATCATTCCCAGCTCCTGCCTGACACCGGGATTTAGCCCTGCCTGCGGTGAAGCAGCGCAGGGAATGAGCCCTGTTCGAGGAGCAGCTGGTGGCAGCCTCCTTGCCTGGTGTGTTCCAGGGCACAGCCGAGCAGCTGGAGCTCCCTCTGGGCAGGGATGACACCGGGAACATCCCGAGGGACAGAGGAACTCGTGGGTAAAGCAAGGTGAGCAGGGCTTCTCCGGGTTGGGATCCTCAGGAGAGCCTCTGCCCTCCCTCAGGGTGTTCCGTGCTGTCAGCTGAGGGAGGGACAGTCTGAGCCCAGGGGTGTGACCTGAACGTGGCCCCAAACCAGCCTTTCCACCCCAATTCCTGGAAAGTTGTGCTGGGAAGGAGTAGGAACGAGGTCAGCAGCCTGTTGTCCTCTTTTTTGCAGTCCCTGCCTCTCCTCAGCCCTTCCTAAGCGTCCTGATGGATGTCACCCCCTTCTCCGGCCTGTCCGTCTCTCGCTTGGGTGGGTCAGGCTTCGGAGCCAGCAAACATCTCCCAGGAACAGTGCCAAGAAAACTGGCACTGCAGTTTGGTGGTCTGGCTGGCTAAAGTGTCCATGGAATTGTGGAATGGTTTGGGCTGGAAGGGACATCAAAGCTCAGCTCATCCCACCCCCTGCCATGGGCAGGGACACCTTCCACTGTCCCAGGTTGATCCAAGCCCCGTCTGGCCTGGCCTTGGACACTTCCAGGGATCCAGGGGCAGCCACAGCTTCTCTGGGAAACCTGTTCCCAGCAATGTTTTGGCCCCCGACAAGAGGCAAAGTCCAAAAATGATTCCTGAGGTTAGTTTGGGAGGTGGCCTGGAAGGGGGACACTTCCCAGCTGGCAGAGTGGATGGAAGCGCTGTTTTGGGAAGGACACAAGGACACGAGAGACGGGAAACACGGCAGTAAGGGCATGGTCAGATTGCACCAGTTGTCCTCAGAGCCAGGAAATGCATCTGGAAATCTGTTCCTGAGGTGCACAAGCACTTGGCAAACCCCACGCCAGGCGTGGGGCAGGCACCCACACGTGGGCACAAACACACGGGCCACCTCCGCCCGCTCCCGAGCCGGGCCCAGCCCAGTCACCACAGCCACAACACTCCCAGGCACCACAGCCACAACACTCCCAGGCACCAGCAGGGCTGGAAGGGCACCTGCTCCCAACAACGACAGCTGAGACCACTTGTGACAGCACCAGGAGCCTCGGGGCTGTGCTGTCTGCGAGTCACTCAGACCCAGAAGGCTCCTCCGAGACTTCCAGCCCTGCACAGAAAGTGCAGCTCCTCAAACCCCAGCTCCTGGGAAACCTTTCCCTCTCCAAATGGATGGCATTAGGAGTAACGCCATACTTTTTTTTTTTTTATTTAAGCTTTGAGCTCACAGGCACCACTTGAATTGCTTTTCTTAACAAGTGTGACAGACAGAAACACCTCTTTAATGGCAGCAAAGACTCTCCAATAACAAAATGATTTCAGGATGCTGGAGCTTGAGGAAAAACCTCAAATTCTGGGTGGTGATGACATCCCAGGAGCAGAAGTCCCTGGCTGTCACTCAGCCCTGTCCCTAACCTGGATGCTGTAGCAGTACCGTGGGTGTTTCTGCCTTCAGTGCTGTGCAGAGTCAATCCTTGGTGCCTGTGCCCAGGGCACAATTAACTACTCCAATAATCTAATATCAACTTATAGATCTTTCAATAGTCATCCAGGATCACGATCTAATTAAGACTACAAATGAGTTAATCATGTGTGATGAAGTCTTCTAAGAAAATTACACCCAAGACTTCCATTCTGTGTGAGCTGCAGATACTCCTGACAGAGCCCCAAAGCAGAGACTAAAACTGTGGTGATTAAATGGAGTGATGGGCATGGAAAAACAAAGCTTTGTAGGTTTCAAAGAAGGAGGCTACCTATAATCTGCAGCTTGGAGTGCTGAATTATTTGAGACAAATTTGATTTGACAGATTCTCTTGAAATATCTGAGAATTTTACAAATCACTCGGTGACCAGCAGTCGAAAGAGACCTGTTGAGACTCTCCCTTTGCCTGAGCAAAACATCTGAGCTTGAGCAGTGAGGCAATGAAACACACACCAAGACCACCCTTGATCACAGCCAGAACGGGCCAAGGAGAAGTGGAAAACTTTCTGAACCTCCAAACCAACGACGGGAACGACCCAGCCCTGTAAATAACGCACGCCTGACATTCCGCAGGGTGTGAAAAGTCTGTTCCTTGGCTTCATCCCGTGCCAGGGATGCACCATTTGCTGTGCTCTCACGCTAGAAATGACTGCGGCCATTAGGAACAATTTATGCTCGGGGAATTAATTACGGTCATTAATGGGTTTCCGAAGCAGAGGCGCTCAGGGAGCGGGAGTGGAGGGGTGGCAGCGCCCGTGCGTGCGCCGTGACTGACGGGCACGGCAATTCCGGTGTCCCCAGGATTGGGCATCCCAAAAAACTCAACTCCAGGATCAGGAGGGAGCCAATAACTGCTATGTCCAAGCAGTGTTTGGGAAAAACCAATGGGATCACAGGAAGAGCCACAGCAGCACCTGGGAGAGCTGGCTGGACACAGAGTGAGTTCCCAAAAGTCACCCCTGACCACAGCTGGCAGTTTTAAGGCTGATAGTATTCAGTGAGTGGTGGCAGTGGCTATAAACGAGGTCATGCCTGGCCTTGGGACCATCACTTCACAGAAATACAGTCCAGTATGGAACTGGAAATGTTTGCAAATGCCTGCAAAGAGATGCCTAAGCCGGATTCCCAAGCCTTTGAGGCAGCTGATGGCATAGGCAGGACTCAGCTGTGTGGGAGACGTGGCTCATCCTCTGGGGTAGCTCTCCCAGTGGAAAACAAAGGTTGAAGAAAATCTTGAAGTATCCAATGAGAATGACAATTTCAGGGCAGGTCACCCGCTGTGACCCAGGGAACACTGATCTAAGGAAATCAGTGAGAATGGGAAGAGCTGGACTCGGTGATCCTTGTGGGTCCCTTCCGACTCAGGATATTCTGTGACTGTGTGTGTGATTTCCAGGAAAGTCCTGCCTGGATTTCCTGCCTCTGTGAAAAGCACTGGGTTATTGGCAGTTAGCTGATAAAGCTCATTTGAGTTGTCTGGAGAGTCCCCTAAAGATTTAATATATTACTGAAAAGAGTGGATTTGGAAAGGACACTGGTCAGTGAAATTGGCCAATGGTTGATTGATAACACAAATCTGTTGATTGATAACACAAATCTGTGCTGTTTTCACTGAAACCAGCCAGGAAAGGGAGTTTAACCCAGCCCATGGCTGTTCCTATGTAAGGCAAATTGCTTCCATCCCCTAAGAAGGAGTCTGAAGTCAGCCTTGCTGGGCACTCTGGCCACAGGGAGGAGTTTCAGGCCATGGATGGCCACAGTTTTGCTCCATGGAGGGCAGCAGGGATGGCCCAGGCGTGATCAGACCACTGTGCAAAGCCCCAAAGCCTCCTTCTGCCACAACATCCAGGACAGCCACACTCATCCAGGTGCCCTCAACTTTGCTGCCATTTCTTGAGTCAAAACTCCTCCCTCTCCCCTCACCAACCCCAAACTCACAGCCCATCTACACCCCTTGGTGACCAAGTTATGCCCTTGGGGACCAAATTTCCAGCTGCCTTTAGAGGCAGACTGAAAAATACCTTGTCTCTTGAGCAGAGGAATGACTGATCCTGTTTGTGTCCTCGTGTTGCTTGCAAGTCTCTGGTCCTGCATTGACTTCCAGGCTGAATTTTGCCAGTTCAGCAGCTGGGATCTTGTTGTGATTGAACTTGATAAATGAAGCAGCCTTTTAGGGCAGGGGATGTCCCTGGTGTTTATTTAGTGAGCCAGACGAAATCAATCCACGGCGTTGTACACAATTGGGGAATTTCGCTGTCCCTGCTTGCCTCGGGATTCCCCTTGGTGACAGGCAGGGTGTGAGCAGAGGGAGAAGCACACAAGCAGGGGGTTGGTGGGCAAGGAAGGGGTTAAACCATCACAAAAGATGATGTCCTGCCAAACTTCCCATGTGTCTGAATTAAGCCAAATGAATTAATTGGTTTGGGAATGATGGTGCTGTGGCCATTTGTCTCCAAGGGTTCCTTGGGTGGGGAACAAAGGACCAAGAACATTGTCCCGCCTTCAGTAAGTCCCTGAGTGCCAGGAGGATGAATATATTAATATATATACTATAATATTAATTAAATAATATTATAATAGGTGTATATTTTTATATTAAGGATGCAAAGTGCTCAGATGTTACCAAAATATGAGCGTTGGTGCTTTTGGCTGCAGGATGACCAGAGAGGAGGGGAATTACCACAGTGTGGTAAAACAGGACACAAAGGTGAAGTGGCTCCTCAGGCCTTGGTGCTGCCTCCCAGACTTCAGAATTTCTATAAATAGTTCATTTAATAAATAATAATTTAATAATAAATAGGCCTTTGGGTTCTGGAGCCCCTCCCAGCTGCATTCCAGCAGGTATTACATGGAACGTGGTGGCAGCATGGCCAGACTGGCAGCATGGAAAGGCCTAATTAACAGGGAAACAACCCAGCAGCCAGGAAGCGGATCTGAAGAGGCAGCATGGAGAGATTAAGGCAGCCAGGAGACTGCCAGGGAATCAATCCATGCAGGCATGGGAAGAACTGAGGCCAACTGCAGGGAGGAACATGGATGGTGACGATCAGAGAGGCACAGAGTGGTTACAGTTGGAAGGGACCTTAAAGATCATCTCGTTCCAACCCCCCTGCCATGGGCAGGGAACCTTCCACCAGGCCATCTGTAAGGAAAACACGGATATTTTCATTCCTTCATTACTGGGGACAAAGTCACACAGGAAGTGAGGAGGAGCGGTGCCAATGGCAATTCCCAAACCACACCTTCCTGGTGATTTTGAGACTGAAAAAAAAAATGGGGGAGTTGACTGAACAATCTCCTGAGGGCCTTCCCAAACTGAAATACTCCGTGACTCTGGGGAATGCCTGGAGTGGAGAAGGTTATGTCCAGTCAAAGCCATGCAGCCCAAATCCAGAGGGGAGTGTGGGCTCCAGGAATCCCTTGCAAAGCAAAGGGCAGGCAGCCCTGCTTGGAAAGGCGGTCAAAAGTTTGATAGCAAAGACAAAACACAGAGAAATTCCACAAACTTGCTTTCCACAGGGAATTAGGCAGCAGCTCAGCAGGAAGGGTGAGAAGCAAGAGTCTCCTTCCCATCCAGGTTGGTCCCTTGCAGCGTGACCACAGAGCATGGGCAGTCCCCAGGAGCAGGGAAGAGAAAGCCAAACCAGCCAGGCTTGCAGTAGCAACCTCTGGCCCCTCCAAGCCAGGCAAAACGTGCAAATGGGAAGATAAAAATGCCACAAACATGAAAAGGAGAGGTGTAACAGCCCCTCGGGAGCAGAGGAAGCCAAGCTGCAGACGGACAAAGCATCCTAAGGCTGTTTCCCTGCCCGAGGCAGAGCTGTGCTCAGCCTGGCTGCCCTGCAGAGGGTGAGTTTAGGGCTGAAATAGTTTCATTTTAGAAGCATTAAAGCCTTTTGCTGTGCTGGTGCTCGGGGCAGGCGCTGGCCCTGGCTCTGCTCACGCTCGCAGGACCAGGTGGAAGCGGCATCTCCACAATCCCTGCGGGCAGGAGAGAGGGGATGAGGCTCCTTCCCTCTCCACTCTGCTCCTGCCACGATGCAAAGAGTGGGAGGCAGCATGACCTACTTGTCTCATGCCCTGAATGCCTCTCTTTGCTCCAGCCAAGGCATCTCCACGCTCCGAGGCTCCTGCTCTGCCTGTTGGAACTGTCTGGAAGGATTGTGTTACTCCCCTCTTCCGTCCCCTCCTGTCCCCTGCCTGTCCCCGTGGCTCACCTGCAGCTGGGAGGGCTGCAAAAGCATTTTGAGGGATTCAATAGGAACAGGAGGTCGTTTTCATCCCCTGGTTTTGCTGTGGGAGAGGGAGATGTGGTGGAGAAGCATCCCTTGACATTGCATTCCCGGGAAATGGGGATCCAGGCGCTCTCCTTGATGAGAGATGTAAATCCATTGGTATCATTAGTTTTCCTCCAGGTTTAGGGCAGGATTATGGAAATCATACTCTCCTCTCTCCCCACAAGGAAGGATGGGAGGAGCTGGATTTTTGGGGATATGGCTCCTTTCTCTTTTTTTTTTGTGAAGATATTTATTTATTTGCCTGCTTAGCCAAAAATACGTGAGGGGTGAGCATTTCCAAAACTCTCAGAAGCTCTGCTCCTTCAGTGATTTTGGAGTTGTAACCCCTGTTGACTTCAGTGGGAGCTGAGATAGCCCAGCTCTGCAAAATCCAACCCTGAAAGCTTAAGTTCTATTACTCCTTATTTTTAAAAGATTTTTATAAACAATATTACCACACACGTTATCACGGGCTTTTGGCACAGCCCCTACAAAACCAAAGACATTTTCACTGCGTCTTGTGAGACACCCCTAAAGAACCTTCTGCCTCTTTTACTGAGCTCTCACAGGTATTTCTTGGTCCTTCACCTGCAGCTGTGGCCTCACACTTGTGACAGATTTCATTTAAGGCCCTTTATTTACAGGTACTGTCCTTCCCACTTCCCACATTCCACGTGGCTGGTGGGGCTCTGGGCTGCTGCTGCTGGAGCTGGGAGACACAAGGAGCAAACCCCACAATTAGACAGAGAGCTAATGACAATCTCCCTCTCCCACGGGTGAAGAGTGGTTGTCACACTGACTTTACTGAGGAAGAGGCTGAAGAAGTTGGGGGTGTCCAGCCTGGAGAAGAGAAGGATCCAGGGAGACCTTAGAGCCACTTCCAGTGCCTAAAGGGCACTTCAAAAAGAGGGAGAGGGACTTTTTACATGGACAGATAGTGACAGGACAATAGGGAATGCCTTTAAACTAAAAGAAGAGAGATTTAGGTTAGATGTGAAGGAGAAATTCTTCCCTGTGAGGACAGAGAGGCCCTGGCACAGGTTGCCCAGAGAAGCTGTGACTGCCCCAGCCCTGGGAGTGTCCAAAGCCAGGCTGGACAGGGCTTGGAGCACCCTGGGATAGTGGAAGGTGTCCCTGCCCGTGGCAGGGGAGTGGAACAAGATCATCTTCAAGCTCCCTTCCAAGCCAAACCATCCTGTGATTCTGTGGCTCCCTGCTGCTGAGTTTTCCCTGCACAGAAGTGTTGGAGCACACTGCACACCCGCCACTTCCTCTGGAAGCTGCTCTGCTTTAGGATGGGTCAAAATGGAAACGCTGTTCAAGTTTTGTCCACTTATTGTCCACTGAGACGAGGCCACATGTGCTGCCCTTCAGGACACACTGTGAGAGGAGCCATGATACTCAGGATTTTAAAAAGCTCCAGGGAAGGAGACTTCACTGTGAAAAATGCAAGGGAAAACCAGTGTGTGGTCACAGTCAGAGCATCCCTCCTGTCCAGGTGCTGTGAGGTGCCCGGAGATCCCTGAGAGAGAGCATCTGTGAGAGGTGTGTCCCCAGCAAGGTAAATCTGCAGCTCCTGGGGGAAGAGCTGTGGCCTTGCCACCACCTCGGGGTGCTCCATCCGCCAACACCTCCTCCCACCACGAGCAGGGCTCCTCTCCTCACTGCAGACCTGGCTGAGAAAGCCTGGCCAGTGCCTACACATTAACATCACCACCATCACCATTCCCCCTGGGAGCACATCAAGAGGGAGTTAATGTGAAGAGAAGGGCTTCACCATCATCTGTCCCAGAAGTGACAATGATCCCTGGTCAGCCTCGTCCCGGGGGGGCTGAGTCCCAGAGCCACAGGGCAGCTGTGCAGGAGGTCTGACCCTGCTGCACTCGAGGAGCTCACCCCAGGCCTCGTCAGCGCCAGCCTCCCTGGGGACCTGAGCTGTCTCACTTTGTCACGTCACCGGGGCAGCAGACAGATGAGTTACAGACAGTTCCCCTCCCTAACTTCGTGTATTTTGTACTTCACTAATCCTGGGGCCTTCCCGCTGCTCCCTGGGGATCACAGCTCCTGCCGTTGCTCAGAGCAAAACCTGGATTGGGCTCCAAGTCATGAAGAAGCATTTTCCTCTTGGATCTTCCACCTTTAAGGCACCGCCCCAGCAGTGGCCCTGCCTTGTGCTCATTCCAAAAGTGCTCCTGGGAGCCACCTGAGGCCCCAAAATCACACCCTGGCACTGCCTAATTCCTCCACACAGCTGGACTCTGCAGGTGGCTCACAGAAGGGATGGAGCAGTTGAAGTCTCAAGCCGCTTTCAGGCACTTTTAAGAATTTTATCTCTCTTTTTTTCAGCTTTTTTTTCATTTTTCTAAAAGCAGAGTGATTTTCTTAACGCTGCTCTGGAGCTGGAAACCTCTGGGGCAGAGCAGGGGGTTCTGTGCTCCACCACTCCAGATCAGTCACTGATGGGACCTCTCCTTTCTCCATGAATAAATCAGGGCTCTGCTTTCCATCTCCTTTGGGAACGTTCAAAAAACCCCTTCCTGCACTCAGGCAGGAATTTTGTTTAATTCATGCAAGGGGGGGACTTTTTCCAACAAAAATTACCACAATCCCATCAAGGTGGAGAAAGCAACAAGAGAGGGGAGACCCCCTCCCCACGGGGGGCTGGCGGACTCCGGATGATGGTGAGTACAAGGTCTCTGCCCAGGTCCAAGCTGTCACCTCCCTCATCAGCACATCTGAGAAAAGAGGGGATCAGCATTGACATTTCGGGTTCTGCAAGTTAAACATTCCCCAGAAAACAACCCTCAGGTACTCAACCTGTTCACGCCGTTCTTTGGTCTCTGGGATGATGCCCACACACAAGAGGTGGATTAGCACTGACCCAAACAAATCCCCAAATGTGGATCATCCCCATCACAGCTCAGACACCCCGGGCTCCTTGGCTAAGGCAGATTCCATAAGGAATGCATGGATCTGTTGGAATGGGTCCAGAGGGGGCCATGGAGCTGCTCCAAGGGCTGGAGTCCCTCTGCTCTGGAGCCAGGCTGGGAGAGCTGGGGGTGCTCACCTGGAGAAGAGAAGGATCCAGGGAGAGCTCAGAGCCCCTTCCAGGGCCTAAAGGGGCTCCAGGAGAGCTGGAGAGGGACTGGGGACAAGGGCTGGAGGGACAGGACACAGGGAATGGCTTCCCACTGCCAGAGGGCAGGGATGGATGGGATATTGGGAAGGAATTCTTCCCTGTGAGGGTGGGGAGGCCCTGGCACAGGGTGCCCAGAGAAGCTGTGGCTGCCCCTGGATCCCTGGAAGTGTCCAAGGCCAGGCTGGACGGGGCTTGGAGCAACCTGGGACAGTGGAAGGTGTCCCTGCCCATGACAGGAGGGTTGGAATGAGATGGTCTTGAAGGTCCCTTTCCAACCAAAGCCACTCTGAATCTCTGATTATACCAATCATGCAACATCATTGCTAAACAGGTTCCTGTATTGTGTGTGTGTGTTTTGATTTTTATTGTCTGAGTTTCTTTTTGTTTGGTTGGTTTTGCATTTTTCACTTCTGCCGGTTCTCAGTGTCCATGGTACCTCAGATGAAGTTTCTGGCTTGTTTCAAATTTAAAAGTTCTCCAGCTTTAGGAAAATAAAAAACCAACAGTAACAATAAAGGAACACTAAATTAGTTAAATTGTACACTGAGTAGTTAAAAAATTGATAAACTATGAGTACTGTGCCCAGGACTGAGCTCTCCCAACTCCTTGTCCCAGTCAGGCTTCTGATCTATGAAATCTTCTGTGCAGATTTATTTTCAGGGGCGAAAAAAAAAATCACTCTGGTTACAGCAGGAAGAGAGTTGAGAGTAGAACTGCTATTTCCCAGCGGTGCTGGGGGCTCTTACACGAAATCACATTACTGCAGTTTCAAATACAACCACACATCTGCTGAGACTTGGGTATTGCTCACGTGTGTGTGTTTTAGTCCGAGGCAGGTACTCGTTTGTGAATTTTTCCTCCTCTCTGAGATGTAAAACGAAGCTGAATCCCTTTGCATTTTCCATGGATTCTCCTGCCTATCCAGCTGGCTACCAAAGCTCAGCTGCTTTGTGCTAATTTCTTAACCTGCTTTTGTGGTGGGGTCCTGGGTGGATTGAACTAATTTGGAATAAGGCGTGTCTGATTCTGGAATAGGAGCATCAACACAGGGAATTAATTACGAACCACTAATGTCAAGTGCACAGTCCAAAATAAGCCCTTGGACAGATGAAGCTTAAGGCCATCATCTCCAATTTTTCTCAAAAGCAAATTATTTTTTCCCTTGTCTGTCTCTTGATCTGCCTGTCAGGAAATAGGTTCCCTGCCCATGCTGTGGGGTTGGAATGGGAGAATCTTTAAGGTCCTTTCCAACCCAAATCATGTTGTGATTTTATGGCTCTGAAATGGTCACACAGATATTTTGTCCTCACCTCATTCCAACCCCTGATCACTCAAGGCCAGTTCTGTGAATAAGGTGCTCAGTGTGCTAAGTCCTTCCTACACTTAGGGCTTGATCTTGGCCTTGAAGTCACCAGGTTTATTTGTCTGAAAACTCACTCAGATCTCAGTCCCCACCTTATCAGAGTTCAGCCAAATATGGATCACAGAATTCCGGAATGGTCTGGATTGGAAGCGACCTTAAAGATCTTCTCATTCCGATCCCAACACCTTCCACCATCCCAGGCTGCTCCAAGCCCCGTCCAGCCTGGCCTTGGACATTTTCAGGGATCCAGGGGCAGCCACAGCTTCTCCGGGCAACCTGTGCCAGGGCCTCCCCACCCTCACAGAGAACAATTCCTTCCCAATATCCCATCCATCCCTGTCCTCTGTCAGTGGGAAGCCATTCCCTGTTGTCCCCATTTAAAGCCTTGTTTAGCTCTGGGTGCAAATTACAGCACCTCCTGTGCAACAGTTTAAGGAGGTCAAATTTAAATCCAAAAAGCTTTCCGGTCATGAAGACCTTGGATTGTGGGTGTGTTGGCTGACAGAAACTGTCCTTTTATCCTGGGAGGTTTCAGGAACCTTGCTGGAGGTCGTGATCGCGGCATCAAGAGATCCACCCATTCCTAAGGCGGGAAGAGCCGTATCATGGGGGAGATTTTGGGTGGAGGAACTTGTCTGGAGAAGGATGACTGAAAACCTCCAGTCAATACCAGCCAAACTGAGTGGGGATGGGACGACTCTTCCATGGCTTCCTGGTGGAGCTTGGAGCTCCTGGAACGTAGCAATGGTGAGACTTGGTGGTGGTCGCAGCAGAGCTGAGCCAGCGTGGGAAGCGCCACCCAGGAGAAGGGACTCAGAAGAAGGTCTCCAGGAGCCATCATTTCTGCAAGGAGATGGATGTGGATGCTCCTCCTCCACAGTCCTGCTGCCAGACGTGTCTCCTCACCCGGGATCAGCGCTGGGGATGGTGCACACCCCCTTGGGAAGCAGGGGACAGGCTCTGCCCGGTGTAAACCTCAGGATTGCAACCCCAACAGTGGCTGATGGTGTGGAGAGCTCAAAACAGGATTTTCTTTTTTTTTCCCCCATGTGAACACCATTTTATTCCCTGGAGTTTCTGGGAAAATGCAGTCATCTTCAGGCCCTCAGTCTGTATTTTGTCTGTTTTCCACCTGCCCCTCCATGCACAGCTCTGGGTGCAAATCCCCATGGGGATGCTCTGCTTGGCTTCCACTCTGGCAGCAAGGACATCTCTGTGGGACAGCAGCTTCTGCTCCCAGGACCCCCATGCGCTGCATTTCCAGCAGATTTCCAGATGTCTCCTTCAACCCCTTTGATCCCTTCTCAGAGCAATTGTTGCCCTGCAACCTGAAAGGAATTTTCCACCCAGGGACTCCAAAATCCTCCTTGTTCTCCTTGAGAAACCTCACACCTGCAGGTGGCTGCCATGAATACACGAACTTGCTTTTCTCAACCTCCTTTCACCATCCCACCTCTCAGCCCCCAGTGGCTGAAGGACAGTGACCCAGGACAAAGCTGTGACCGTAATCAACCCCACCAGGCGCTGCTACAAAGCTGAGGACAGCAGAAATTCATCAGTCTTAGCTGAAAATGCCTGGAAGCAGAGAAATCCTGAATTTGGCTGCGAATTCTCCCACCCTAAGAAATCTGCAAACTTTGGATTTTCCTCCGTCCTGTTAACCCCATTTTATTTATTTTTTTTTTGAATAAAAACAATGATGGAGCTTAAAAAGACAAATTACCTGATCTGCATATTCAATGAAGCTCAAATGCTCCATAAACCTGACATGAGTTTTAACAGTATTTAATGGTTTGCATTAATTAATAAGTCTTTAAAGATGTCAGCCATTTCTAGATTTAAAAACTTTATAACTTTCAATAAATTCAGTGGGGCTTAATGAATTCCTGCAGATTTATACAGCCCTTGGAAACACACTCTGTCTCAAACAACTTCGCCAACGTTTGTGATTTTTAAGAGAAAGGAAGAAAGAAAAGAAGGAAAAAAGAAAAAAAGGTGGGGAGAAAAAAGAGACAATTTATTGAGTTGTGATTTAATGGGAAACAGACGTATTTTTCATTTGATTTCAATATTTTATTTTATTACTTGATTGATTTTTTCCGAGCAGTTCTCTGAAGAACTGTTGATGCAATGAGGGGTGGGGAGCTCTGCAAACCTCCATGTCTCTCTGTGCAGACTCAAAGGATCGTTTAGGCTGGAAAAGACCTCTGAGATCATCGAGTCCAACCTGTGACTGATCCCCACCTTGTCACCAGCCCAGGGCTCTGAGTGCCACATATGGACATGAACACCTCCAGGGATGGGGACTCCAAACCTCCCTGGGCAGCCCCTTCCAAGGCCTGACCAGCCTTTCCATGGAGAAATTCCTCCTGGTGTCCCACCTGAACCTCCCCTGGTGCAGCTTGAGGTTCTGTCCTCTCCTCCTGTCCCTATTCCCTGGGAACAGAGCCCGACCCCCCCGGCTGCCCCCTCCTGTCAGGGAGTTGTGCAGAGCCACAAGGTCCCCCCTGAGCCTCCTTTTCTCCAGGCTGAGCCCCTTTCCCAGCTCCCTCTCCTGGTGCTCCAGCCCCTTCCCCAGCTCCGTTCCCTTCCCCGGACACGCTCCAGCCCCTCCAGGTCTCTCCTGTCAGGAGGGTCCCAGAGNTCTTGCCCACCTGGGCTCATGCTCAGGCACTGTTGACCAGCACCACCAGGTCCTTCTTTGCTGGGCAGTTTTCCAGTCAAACACATCCATGTCAGTATCTGTGTCCATACCCACACAGACACACACAAATACAGGTTTAATACCTAATTGTTGCTAGTATTATTTCTGAAGGAAACGACTCCAGAAATCCAATTCCACACACGTATCCTAAAGGTCAACTCCTCACATCCACTTGGGATGAACACAAAGACTGGATATTCCAATTCCTCCCCACACCTTTGGCGATTACAGATTTCGGAGGAGCTCTTTGCTCAGAGGGAAGCAAAGTGAGAGGCAGGGGCAGGGCTGAAAGCAGAGCAGGGGAAGCAAAGAGAACATCACTCATCCTCGTGGGTGGCATATGAGTATGAACGGGCTGGGATTTATCCTGAAACAACTTCCTGTGCTCACATTGGAAGAAAGACAAGAGGAATCGTGAAAGCAGTGAGTGCAGAGAGGGGGATGAGCTTTGGCTCTGGCTTGTTCAGGGAATTATTCTCCCAGGCATCTCACCAGCCTTCTAGGCAGGATCACTCATCCCACTCCTACACGTTGCATATACAAACAGCAGGAAATGGTCCCTGGAATGCTGTCCCTGCCTTTGTGATGGCACAGGGCCTGTTGGCTGCTCTCAGGTGATGGGGCTGGAGGAGGAATCACAGGAAGGAATCACTGCAGGATCCAGAGGGTTGGCACTGCCTTTTTCTTTGTCATCATCACTGCACAAAAACCAGAGCAGAGGCCCCACAAAGAAATGGGATGGTGCCAATGCAGGTCAGGATCTTCCCACAGATTCACCACCAGGAATGTTGAACAGGTTTTCCAGAGAAGCTGTGGCTGCCCCTGGATCCCTGGAAGTGCCCAAGGCCAGGCTGGATAGGGCTTGGAGCAACCTGAGGTAGTGGAAGGTGTCCCTGCCCGTGGCAGAGGGTGGAACTGGGTGAGCTTTAAAGTCCCTTCCCATCCAAACCATTCCAGGATTCTAGGATTCTTCACCAAGGATTTCTCATTTTTAGTGGTTTACCCACACTGATGTACAAAGTCCTTCCTACACTTGGGGCTTGATCTTGGCCTTGAAGTCACCAGGTTTATTTGTCTGAAAACTCACTCAGATCTCAGTCCCCACCTTATCAGAGTTCAGCCAAATACGGATCACAGAATTCCGGAATGGTTTGGATTGGAAGGGACCTTAAAGATCATCTCATTCCAACCCAAACACCTTCCACTATCCCAGGTGGCTCCAAGCCCCATCCAGCCTGGCCCCATCACCACCCAGCTGTGCCCACCATCACACAATTTGGGGCAAAACCGACCACTCTGGTCCTGCTCATTGCCAAAGTGCCCTCCTCTCTTCTGAAACCTCCTCCCCTTCAGCTCATCCCGTTTTATCCCCACTCCCGCTCAGCGCCGGCAACAACAAAGGAGGAGCCGAGGGGCTCCAGAGCCTTTATCCCAAACTCCTGCCTGCTGTGTGCCTGTCAGATGCCACTGCTGGGATGCTTTTCCCCCCTGCACGGCTTTGGCAGGGCCGGTTGTCCAGCAGGCAGCGGGCAGCGCGGTGCCCGTGCCGGAGCTCGCGGGGATGCTGCCCATCCATCTGGGGATTTGGGTACCAGCCGCTGCCGTGCTGCTGCCTCCGCTCGCCCCACGGACCCCGGCTGCGCCTCCGGCCCCATCCCGCCGCCCATCCCCTGACTCGGATCGGCTGCTTGGGCTCGCAGCATCCCGGGAGCTTCCTGGCTGTGCTGGGGCTTTGCTGGGCACGCTGAGCTGGGAGACTGACAGAGGAAGCGAGAGTGAAATTGTGACAGAGGGGAAAGCTGCGGGGGGGGTTTCGTCTCGGGATGACGAACAGGAGCTGGAAAGGCTGAGGGGAAAGGGATGAGCAGTCACGAGAGTGGCCTGGCCTGCTCTGCCGGGAGAAGGGGGGCACAGATCTCCCTCCTCGCCCCCGAGCTGATGCAGCAGCACCAAACGCTTCGCTGGGGCCACCAACTCGCCAGACCTGGCCGTGCATTTCAGAGCTGTTAAAAAAGGCCTTGCCAAGGCCACAGCAGCCTGATGGACCCTTGTGGCTTGATAAATAACCACTAATTAATGTCTAATGCTGGGGGCCTGTGTTAGATCCGTGCACTCATGGGGCTGATGTGATTGCCTGCTCCATGAGCAGTGGGAAACTGAGGCACAGAGCAGTGGCCAATTTGCTCCTTGGGATCATGGAATCACAGAATGGGTCAGGTTGGAAGGGACCACTGCAGGTCCTCTCTAGACCAACCCCTGTGCTCAAGCAGGGTCCCCTAGAGCAGCTTACTCAGGGTTGTGTCCACATAATTCTGGAATATCCCCAGTGAGGGACACTCCACACCCTCTCTGGTCTCTGTTCAGGGCTCGATCTCTGCACAGGAAAGTTCTTCCTCCTGTCCAGGTGGAACTTGCTGGGCTCAGTCCCTGCCCGTTCCTGTTATCCCATTGCTGGGTCCCGGAGCAGAGCCTGGGCCCTGCCCTGAGCCCTCCCTGCAGACAGGGACACCCAGGGATGAGGGCCCCTCTCAGCATCTCCTCTGAGGCTGAACAGCCCCAGCCCCCTCAGCCTTTCCTCTGCAGGGAAATGCTCCTTTCCCCTCATCATCTCCGTGGTCCTCCACTGGACCCTCTCCAGAAGCTCCATGTCTCCCTCCGTGATGATTTCCTGAGGGAAATCAGCTTCCAATGTCCATGTGGGAAAGCACAGCACTCTCCCAATGGAAACACAGAAGGGATGCTCCCTGGAAACATCACAAACTTCACCTGCCAGCTGCAGCTGGGCACAGCTGGACACCAGACTGGCTGCTTTGGCATTGTTCATCTTGCCTGACTCCAAAGGGAACATCCCAAGGCAGCACAAGCGGTTGGAAGCACCAAAAAAATGGAAAAGTTGAAGAGCTTTTGGGAAAGAGATTAACATTTTCCTTCAGCGCCGCCTTCTGCCCTGTGTTCCCAGTCCTCCTTGAAGGTTTGGGAACTTGCTGTTCTGAAGCCGGGGTGATTAAAAAAAAA